>JAWWLV010000053.1:1613350-1635735 GCA_035041135.1 Platyrinchus mystaceus
ATCCAACCTGGCCTTGGACACTTCCAGGGCTGGGGCAGCCACAGCTTCTCCGGGCAACCTGTGCCAGGGCCTCCCCATCCTCCCAGGGAAGGATTCCTTCCATACATCAAACCAAGATTTCCTCTCAGTTTGCTCTTGTTCCCCAGATCTCTGCTAAACAAAAGCATGTCAAGCACACACAAGCCAAGACTTGCCTTTCCCATTTTGCCAGCTGCCAGCTTTGTCTTGTCGTGCCACTTCTGCAGGACGCTGTTCCGGTAGGGCCTGAGCTCCGCGTAGCGCTTGGCTATGAACTCGGGGTAGTCCTCAAACCTCAGCTTTCGCTTGGGGAGGCTCCTCCTCTTCTCCTGGGCCTTGTCCACCTGCTCCTCATCGCTGCTGCTTGGGATTTCATCATCACTAGAACGAGACACGCAGGCTGAGCACCCTCCGCCTCTCTAAGGCAACGTGTGAATTCTCAGAGGCCCCTCCACCACCAGCTTTTTTCACACCAGGGTGGTGTTCCTGGCACAAGACCCTGCTCCATTATCAGAAAAACTACATAACAGACTTCCCACAAGGCAGAAGGAATTCACATGGTCATTTGTCCCCCAGACACAGCAGCACCTGAGAGAACAGCAGAGGGAGGGTGCTCAGGAAGGCCGTGTGTTGTCCTGTTTGTTGGAGACAAAGGATTCAGAAAGATTCAGAAATATCTTTTTTTTGTATTTACCTCTCAGCTTTTGCTTGCTTTCCATCGACCAGGTGCCTTGTGCCTGGGTACTCATAAAGCAGCTCGTCCTGAAGCTCCACCAGTACCTTCAGCAAGGCCTCCAGAGTTTTACAACCTGCAGAGAAAGAGACACAAGTGACAATTCCTTGCTCCTGGTGAACACTCAGCTTTGCAGTGCTTAGTTTCTCATCTGGAATCAGAATTTCTGCCACAGCCACTGCATGTCCCATTAACTGTTTGTCTATAATCAGTTAGAGATGTGGTTTTATCTTTAAACTGATTTATGGCTGTTAATGTCAAACACCACCACGCTGGGGGAGAACATTTCTTTCCTAAGAAGGGAGGAAAGGAGGCAGAACTGCCTTCTAAACATCTGCCTGGCTGCACATTGGGAGTGTACTGATCTAATGTTTCGTCCACAAACATTCCCACTGCAGAGCCTGAAGGATTAACATCCTAAAGAAGCAACACACATGTGACAACAACCTTTTTGCTGACTCACTTGTTTCTCTCCTGTGTTAAGCTCTGCAGCAGAAGCCAGACTGACTTGAATAATAAGACACAACAGAAAATGCACATATGTACAGGCCCTCCATACTGACCTCTGACTTTCCCTTCTTGTACATAATGTGCATGTTGTAAGAAGAAAAACCAAACCCCAAACTCCTGCAGGGCTGTGACCATCGCTGTGCTCACCACACAGGAGGTAGGAGAACTTAAGGCTGCAAGTAAAATTAAGTGTAGCAAGATCTGAACTGTGGGGGAAACTTCAACAATAACCTGGCAAGTTTAATGGGAAGATCCTGACCTAAAACATAGAACTGATGGCCCAGATAACCTCAGGAAAAAAAGGGAAGAAAAGATTGGTGTGGAGAGGTGTAAAATGATCAACACAGGTGAGTTTTACAGGGATGAGCAGTTGCACTCCAGGGTGTTCACACCCAAATCCTGAATGTAGATCTGATGCTGGGTATCCAAAGGCTTTTGCAGCTGACCATTTTCCTGTATCCACACAGAGGAAGAGAAAACAATGTCTGTTCCAATGACTGTATGTTCTCCAAGGACACAGAGTTGCAGCTGACCATGGGACAGGTGAACTGCACACTGTCACAGCATCTGTTCTTTAAAAACAGTTCTTTTGTGGCAACCAACAAGCCTCCCTGCAGAACTCCCTGATAGAAAACAAGTGTTTGCCTGGGCCTACACAAACTCTCCCTTTGCACATGGCCACACATCAGTCAGAGGGGTCAGCTCTGCCAGGTAAAACACTTGGCACACTTCTACCCAAAAAACTAGACTGAACTCACTCTGCCTGGCAGAGCACATGGATTTCTGTGGAGGGCAGGAGGTGGAACTTCCCCAGAGCTCCCCCTTGTTCCCCCTGTGCCAGGAAACCAGTGGGGCTGCTCTGCTTCACTCCCAAACCCCCCTCTTTGTATCTGGCACGAAAGAACAGAGAGAACTTTTCACCACTCGATTTTTTTCTTTATTTCCTATTTTTAATGGGGGACACAGAGATCATGGGTAGAGCGAACAGCAAATCTTCCTCAGGCAGACAGAGACAGTGCCAGCAGAAATCAGCCCAGACACTCAGAGGTCTCAATCTCCCGCGTGTTACCACTGTGATATTGCTCAGTTGTCACCATCTTCAGATAAATTACAGCCTGACCCCAGTAACAGGAATGTCAAGGAGAAGATGCTTTAAGATTTTTGTTGCAGATCAGCTGTTGGATTCATCCTCCCCGAGCCCAGGGTTCATTATAGATACGTTCTGACAACTCCTCTATATAAACCTATTAACGGATTAGGTTTGCTGCACTTGTAAATCAGACGTGTGTTAGCATCAAAACAATTCCACGAGACAAACAGACAAAAGCCCTTAAAAAATACATCTGTTGTGTGTGTCTGCAGCTAAAGCATCGCTTGCAAGAGCAAAGTGCCCCCACCCCAGCCTGAGTGCACAGCTTACACCAGCAAAATCCTTCCCACCGCCTGCAACACAGCTAAATGTCCCCAGAGCTTCCGAAACTGTTTATTTTCTCCCCGCTGCCTCTCCTCCAGCAGCAGTGCTAATGCACCCCAGGCAGCTTTGATCCTGGCAATTACAACTGGAGTAGCACTCCAGCTCTTCTGGGGTATAGCAGGGCCACGGCGAGCAGGCAAGGAAATAAAGACAGGCTCGAGCTCCCCCAGGCTATGAGATATGGACCCCAACAGAAGTGGGGATGGGGAGCAATTTTATTTGGAGTGAAGGGGATGGAGAGGGCAGGGAAGACAATGACTGTGCGTCTAACCAGGTGGGAGGGCTAATTATTCCAGGCAGTGGCTTCATCACGAGCCTCTTACAGCTGGGTAATTTCCGTGTTTTCAGTTCTTGTGTATTTAACAGCATTATTGGATGGCATTCTCATTGTTCCTGTTGGCTGCTTAAGTGTGCTGTAAACTCAACTTCAGAAGCCAAGTGTCACCCTGCTCCCTTCCCATCCAGCCATGCCCTATCCATTTCATGTTTAATTCCAGAAGGGGCTGTTTTCTTCCCAGTCTCCATCTTCTCTTCCTTCTAATGCCCTTGTCTGCCTTTACACCACCGCTCTGGGGAAGAGTCTGAACCCATTTGTGAATGAAGCTGAACACTGACCCTCCTGCTCTCCCTACCTGCCCCCCAGCACATTTTTTACAATGCTGCTCCTTGTCTGAAACACACAATTAAACAGAAAACAGCCACAAACACTGAGCTTTCAAACACCCCAGTACATTAAGGCAACCGGCTCGCAGCTTTCACATGTGACAACCATCAGGTCTGTCCCTCCTGCTCCCTTCACAGAACAAAGCCAGTGACACCTCTCTGGGACAGGCAATGCCAGCCCTGGCCAGGGAGCAGGGATCTCCCACTGCCATGACCTGTGTTAGGTTCTGGCAGTCCCGGATGGTTTTGTTTATAAAGCTTTCAGGACCGAGAAGGAATCGACACAAACCGGCCAAGGATGAAACGATGCTGTTAACTCTACAACTACCCTCCCACTACTCCCCCCCGATTCTGATGCCAGCAGCTTATTCCCAGCTGCTCTTCCCAGCACAGTGCCTGGGACAGGGTCAGTGACTGCAGACACAGCACTGTGAAAGCAGCTGGAAACTGTGGAATGTAAAACTCTCCCGACCCAACTTTGCTGGCACAGTTCACCCCAGCTGCTGCCTCTCCCACCCCTTCTCTCCCACTCTGTGCTGGCAGCTTTGCTGCATCCCTTATAATCTGCCCTCCAAAGTGCTGGGGTAAATATTCCACCTTATATATTTGACACCGGTGTCACAACCGACACCTTTAACACTGGCCCATAAATCATCAGTGAGCAAGATCTCAAAACTATCTCCTTTTCCAGGAGTTACTTCTGCATATCCAATCTGTGGTTTTTGAGGACAGGTGACTCAGCACTGCCTTAAAAACTAAGGAAGCTGATCCCTTTATGGCATCTAAAATCCCCCCCGACAACTCAAACTGTGTGTAGGGGAGGCCAACTAACCCCAGGACAACATGCAACCCCTCCTTCCATCAAACCTTTCCTAAAGCTGCCCTTTGGGAAAGAAAAAAGGATGGTGAGTGGGATCCATCTGCAGCTGCCCCAAGAACACAACAAATGTGGTCTGAGTAAAACTTCCAGCTGAAATGGGACTCAGAGTGTCTGTGGGGGGACACTGACTTGTAAGGGTCACTTTTGAGAGTCCACAGGAGCCCCTTCATTTTATGTACAGGAGTGAAAAAGTTGTTCCAGATCCAGCAGGCAGCATATCAATCCACCAGGAAAGCTGGGAGCCAGCACCAGTAAATCAAAGCGTGCCTCCCTCACACGTTCTCATTTCATACATCCCCCCACCCAGCCAGGAAGCAGCCCTGGAGTATTTAGCTCCATTCAGGGATAGCACTGCCATGTATCAAAGTGTCAGGAGACCCACCAGAGATGAAATCTGTCCCGCTGCTCTCAAACCACAAAATATCAATTTTGTCAATGCCAGGGGTTAGGGACAAACTGGCTGTGCTGGTGGCACCCCCTCAGACTGGGGGGGGGGCTCCTGGTGGCAGAGGACTGACCCCCCAGGCTCTCCCCCGCCATCCATCCTCTCCACACGCAGAGCTGCTGTGGAAGCCCTCGCAGTGCCATGTAGGATGGCTTCAGTGCTCATCCATGCTCCTACTCCAGCATTCCCACAGCTTCCTGCACAAGAAAAGATCTGTGCTCTTTTCCATGACCTCTAAAAAGGGGGTCTCATTTCATCTTCCCAAGCAGCTGCAAGAGCAGCAGCTGGTGTGGAGCCGCAGGGAGCTTTGAGCCCATGGAAAAAAAGCTGGAGCCTTGAGGCTTTCCAGGGTATTCACAGAGCCAAGCCCTGGGATTCCCAAAACTTCTCCACTGGGCACATTCCTCCCCGTCTAACCCTGGTCCACCCATCCAGCAGATTTGGAGCATGACGGGTTCACAGAGCCAAGGCCTGGGATTCCCAAAACTGCTCCACCAGGCACCTCCTTCCCACCAATCCAACAGATTCCGAGTGCAACGGGTAAGGGAGGAAATCCAAAAACTGGGGCAAACCTCCCAGGATTTTCTCTCCCTGTGGCACCTTGCAGGGTGCTGCCCTGGCAGTGCTTCCCACAGCCCGGGCTCTGCTGTGCACACACCGTATCCAAACACACACAGAACACCCTTCCCAGGATGTGCCAGCAGGAACCAGCGCCTGCCCAGCACTCGGCTCGACTTCAGAGCCCACGCCAGCACTGGAAATTAACTGCTTTTTCCCCTCAATTAAATCTGAGGATCTGGCATCACAGGAATATCATCACCATGCGGGCTTTTCATTTTCCATGGACCTCCACAGGCTGTGGAAGCGCTCACACGGAAAAGCTGGTGTTGGAACGACGGCATGCAGGGCAAAAGCTGAGCTGCCAAATAGTGGGAGCGTTCCCCCTGCCACCACAGAGTGTCCCTGTGTCGCCACAGAGCGTCCCCCTGCCACCAGAGAGCGTCCCCCTGCCACCACAGAGCGTCCCCATGTCCCCACGGAGCATCCCCGTGTCCCTGCCGCTCCGGCCACATTATGCAAATGGGGAAGGAGGAGAGGAATCCGACCTCTCTTATTTTAATAGCTGCACATAATGAGAAGTATCTTTATCAGGTGCTGGTGTTTATCCCAGCGTTCAGATGAAGAGGGGGAATATTCACTCCTCTCAAAGGGCTGCGGGACAGGAGTTAAACTCCAGGTCAAAATGGCCCTCGATCCGCTGGCCTCGGAACAATACTCCTCATTCAAATCCACCAGCCAGCCACTTGCACTAGTCATCCCCAGCAATTAATCCCCCACGAAACACGTTTGATTAAATCTTTTCAAGCAAATCCTTTGCTTTGCTTTTGTTAGTTCACTTCTTGTCAACATCTATTAAAATATGCCTTTAATTCTCCCACAATCTTAAAAAACACCGATTCCACTGTCTTCAACTTTAATCAACTGTATGGCCGGCATTTTTCATTTCATAATAATGTGCTGTTTGGAATTCAAGAGGCAGGCTCAACATCAATCATTCGGCAAGAATTTTTCCACTGCAATAAATATGCAAATGAGGAAAGCCAGTCAGTCGTATTTCAGGCCCGACTTGCTAGTGTTTTAAAAAAGACACAAATTTATTAATTGCCGTTGGCCAGCGGAATCCTATTACTTTGGGCATTGATTACAAAGCTGTGTGAGTGATTATTGTGCAACTCGCAGGCTATCCAGGCATGAGGAAAAATTATTAAAGCAAGGCAGAGATTATCAACTCGGAATAACAATAAGCCTTAACATTTTAGGCCTCTAACTTCTTCAACAAAGAATTACGCCGGAGCTCCAGTGTATCATAATTCTGAAGTCTGTCAGTATTACTTTTGGAGCTTGCTCTATATTCCCAACAGCAGGACGACGTTCCCAGCCTGGAAAAGGCGGGGGAATTCCTCCAGGTATCGCATCTTGAGCGTGGGGCTTTGGACAACAGCTTGGCTGGAATTCCCACTGTGGAATGAACAGCAGGAGGGACAAGGTGGGGCAAACAGGACTCCCTCCAGCTTCAGCTTTGCACCCCTGCATGTCCTGGGGCCCCCAGAGCCAAGAGAGCACAGGAATAAAAGGCTGCTGACAAACCTCAGACAGAAGCTACAAGAGCCAGCCCAGACTAAATGACAGGCTGGAGGTGATTTTTTTAGAGGTGCTGCAGTTACATATGCATTTCTCACAGACTTTAGCTCAATCCTAGCGCAAAGCACCTGTAAATCTGTCCAAATCTGGCAAAATCAGGAGGGACATTCCCTCCATGCTTCCCAAAACACTGAGTTTGTGGAATTTTATCAAATCATAGTAGCAAAAAGGCAGACTTTTGCTGCTGATTGCAAAGGTCTGCTCCACACCACGGCCCAATTTGCTGCTTCCATTGGAATGCAAATGATGCAAAAGCCTTTGCAGAGGGTAAAATTGTATTCCTTGGGCACAAAGGAGTCAATGCTGCACCCCCCTTTCACACCAGCAGTTCAGCTGACTCCCAAAGAGTTACAGAACAGCCTCAGTTTAGCCCTTTCACTCCAATATTGCTGCATCTGACAGGAAGGACAACAGGATCAGACATAGATGAGTTTGCTAAAAGTAAAGAAAATAACTAGATGCAACAACAGAATAAAGGCTGAGTATTCAGGGGTTTTATTAGAGGGGGCTGGGGGAGGGGGAGAGCTGAGAAGGGAGAGAAAGAGAAACACTTCCCTGAAGTTCATGCTCTGCTGATTCCCCTCAACCATCATCTTTTGATATCAGCCCAAAGCAGGGAGGGGACAGGGCTGGTAAAATGAGATTTATAAAAACTGATGTTTTACATTACTGTAAATGCAAAGGGGCTGACAGCACACATCCCTGCCTCTGCCAGGCTGGAATCCCCAAGTACATGGGCAGGAAGGAGAAAGGAAGAGGAAATGTGAAATCTCACAGTTATCTGGGTATTAGGGCCAGAAGGGAACATTAGCCCATCTAGACTGACCTCTCCACATAATACCAGGCCATTAATTATATTTATCATGACAAGCACTGAGTTTCCATCTCAAGGTAACCAATTGCCAATTAATCCGAGTTAGCTGACATTTGCACATGCTTGTCTGGACACTTTTAAAGCCTTTGTTTCCCTGCATCTTGCTTGTGCTGTATACAGGCTAACATGCACAAATATTTAGCTAAATTCAATTTAATTAGCTATTAATCTTGAGAAACTCGAGTGTGGGCAAACCTGTCTGATTAAGTGTGGTGTAATCCCACTGTCTGGAGTTCAGGTGTTATCAGGTCACCCACCAGGGATTGTCCCACCATTTCTTGCTCTAGAATTTAAGGCAGCTTTCAAGTTAACCTTAAACAACCTCAGTGCCCAGCACACATGGCTATGGAGATCACCTCTCAAATGGGAGCACTTATTTTACCACACCTACACAAGAGGAGACAATTCTGCTCAAAAATACTAAATACCACAAGCTAAAAGCCTTGGCACTCAGTGAGGAAGGGCAAGAGATTTTTTTTTCTGAAAACAGCCCAAAACTGCATGTTAAACAAATGCCCTGCATTTCTCCACTACCTCCCACATGGAATTTCTGACCAACTCACAGACAAGGAATGACAAGCCACAAAATACTTCCCTGGTACCTCTCTCAGCCCAAATTCTGCACATGCACAAAAACATCACAGAGCCCATGACCCGACCAAACGTTCCCACAACAACAGAGCTCCAAACTCGAGCCCTGGGCCTCCTCTAAAGCCTCTCACTTCGTGTCTCTTCCCTCTCACTCGCTGGCACCTGCACAGAATGGCCCAGGAGCTGATCATCCTCTCTGACCCCAGTCCTTGCCAAAAGCTCTCCACAAAAAAAAAAATGGGTCTGATTCATTCATTTATTTTAGTTGAGAGCAGAGTCTTCATTAATGTCAACAGGCTTTGGCAAAGAACCAAAAAGAGCTGAATAGATTCTCCATTAGATCAGAGAGGAAAGGTGAAATTTGGGGACACCTGCATCCACATCCATTTAAATCACATTCAGCCCTGCATGAATTGACAAGCCCGATGTTTTCTGTATTCATAAAGTGTCCAGACTAATACAATTCAATTAAAATGAACTACCAGTTTTAAGTGGGCTAGATCTGATCACAATAATTTACACTCAGGCTTGAAACCCAGTTCTGCTGTCACACATTCGTGCAGGCTCCCAGTAAAATCTTCAAAGCAAGAATATATTTAAGTCCATGATCTTGCCTAGCACCAATTAATCCTGTAACTGCTCTATGCCTCTGGAAACTGTGTAATCTGCCTGTGCCTCAGTTCCTCCCCCCTCCCCTGTGACACCCACCCTGCTCTGTATTAATGCATTAACATCTCCAGATGTAGGTATGGATATATTTTATAGTTTTAAAAGCGAGACAGGAATAGAGATGATAAGAAAATGATGAGTGAATTATTGACAGCTGATTCCCACAGGCTTCTCTGAAAAATTCCAAGCCTCTGTCAATAAAGCACATTTCATCAGGCAGCTTTTCTCTAACCAGGTGTGTCCAACAACAGCCAGGTACAGGTGAGGAGTGAGGCAGAGGAGAGAGGGGTGATGCCCTGCCAGACACATCCTCTCTCCAAGGGAAGTGGAACAGGGTCTCTGGTACCTAAAGTGGACTTGATTTGATTAAAAGTTAGTCTGTGTTTAATCAGCTTCTTCAACATGACTTACCTGGAGATTGTATAGAATGTAAATATATTTTTTTGAAGACTGGGATTAACAAACCCAACAAAAATCCTCTAGTAAACACTGAGAACATACAAACATACAATGAACAGACAGTAAAGAAAACCTATCCCTCTGTCTTGAACATCTACTAAATATTGCAGAACCAGCCTAGAAGAAAATGAAGATATTCAGTGTGAAGCACTGATACAGAAAGGTTTAATATGCAAGAATGTAAAACCAGAGAACACATGGCATCCTTGGAGGTCTCCTGCTGGCAATGAATGTAAGTGGGATTCTTAATCACAGCCCTAAGAGGCCTTGTCCAACAAATGTGCTGCTCAGTCACAAGCCACAGGTATTTGCCATGGGAGCAGTTAAACCACCCAGGGCCCAAGGCAGGGAATTGTTCCAAAGGTCCAGGGAGCTCCAGGTGGGAGCTCAGCCCCTTCCCAGCACACTGGCTACAAAGGCACCTATTTCCACCCCAGAAACAGCCATTTCTGGGGCAGCCAAAGCTTTAGGAACAAGAATTCCACAACTCCTTCATATCCCAGAAGGCCACAAACACCCGGCCAAATCCTGCAGGGTTTTCCAAGCGCTCCTTTTAGCTCTTCTTTTCAATAAACCTTCATGAAACAGCAACTGTTGGCTGCACCTGAGACACGTAACATCTTGAGGGAATAACTTATCACAGAATCACAGAATGGTCTGGGTTGGAAGGGATCTTAAAGCTCATCTTTTTCCACTCCCTGCCATGGGCAGGGACACCTCCCACTATCCCAGGCTGCTCCAAGCCCTGTCCAACCTGGCCTTGGACACTACAAGTTATCCAACAACTGATTCTGAGCTGAACAAACTGGCTGCAGTAAATTCTGAACAGTGAGTTCCTGCAAACTTCACACTCCTTTCCCTTGTTTCACCTTTCCACATCCTTCTTTGGTGCTTTCTTCACCACACCCCGTTTAAAGAGGGTGAAGGGCTAAGAGGTGCCCGTGCTCTGATGTCCTGCTGTCCAAACTCAGGATGGAGAAGGAAAAGCAGGACTGGGAACCACTCTGAGAAAAGATGCACACACTTCAGCAGAATTGAAGCAGCTGTATAAATTTTGGGTCTATTAGCAGCAGCCAATGCTCTGTGCTGCAAGTTGAGGCTGCTGCCAGGCAGAGCTCACTGCTGCTGCTCCATTAATCCATTAATAATCCAAGCAGGTTTGGGGATAATGGCCTTGCAAGCACGTGGGGCACTGCATTTGATTTTTTTATCTGATTCACTTTATTCAGGTTTATTTTCTTACTGATCACAAATCTTTGTGTAACTTCACCACAGCCCTACAAAGAGTAAATAACAGTTAATATTTGTTGTCTCCCCTTTTGGTCCTTCAGTGAGCAAATCCATCCTGACAGACCCTGCATATCTACCTTTTACCAAAACCCCTATTTTCCCAATTTCTCTTGAAATTATCTTGAGCTTATGTTGAGGAATAGAAATATGGGATTCTGGTATTTTCTCTTAATCCACCTGACAGATGGGAGTCAAAGCCACAAAAAAAACCCCAAAAAAACAAACCACAAAAATTCATAGAGCAGTTTACATTTCAGGGACCTCCTGAACTCTTGGGAAGTGAAAGCATATACTTAAAAAAAACATACTCAACTACTTGTCCCTTCAAAGTCCTGCAGTTTCCATCAGCTTCTCGCCTCCTGAAAATTCTTCACCTGAGTTTCTATACATTTTTAACTCATCTCACCAACTAAGAAGTGGAAATAGCACAATATACTATTGAAAAGCTGGAATTCCCAGCTGTTTTTGCAGAGCACAAAGTATTAGTCACTGAAACACCCCCAGTTTAGTATTTTTAACCAGGAATCATAAATCAAAAGCAATTAAAAGAGCAGGAACAGAGCTACATGTCTGTACTGGGAAGCCCAGGGTTTTTGTGGACGGAGAGATTTAATTTTTAAAGCTCTTGTTGCCTCCGTGCCCCTCAATTATTTGTGGTGTTTTGTCACTTTATCAAGATTTAACATAACAAGCCCCAAACCCTGGAACTGTTTAATTCCTGACACTGGATGTGGCTTCACTTCCACCTCTTCTTTGGCTCTTTCTTGCCCTTGAGGTGATTTTTGGTGATGTTCTTGTGAGATCCACTTCTAACCTTCCTGTCCTTTGCAAACATACAGTGAAATATGAATGGCAGGCAAGCAATCTGTGCAGAGACACAGCCCAGAAACTTGCACCTTGCGCTCCTTTTCTATGTAAATAATGCAAGGATCCTGGGGGAACATGCCAGGGATTGGAATTTTTAATTAATGGGTCTCTTTAATGTGCAAATCAGGAGCAGATTGCAAATTCTGACTCGCATTGATTATGAAAAACATTAATTGAACGTGCAAGACCCCAAACAGAGGCAACATCCCAAGCCCTGGACTAGACTGGAGGATACAGTGCAGGAGAATACAAATATCCCCTGGGGAAACAGCCCACTGCAGGCAGCAGCACCTCGGAATTCCGAGCTGGGGGAGCTCCTGTGTGCAGGGCAGGAAACCCTGGACATTTGTGCTGCATTCAGAGCTCAGCCACGCTGATTTCAGCACTAAAAACCACCCAGACTTCCTCCATGGGTGCGAAACAGGAATAAACATGAGCTCCGCGACCACACTTTGGTCTCCAATTTGTATGTAAAAGGGGTGACAGGAAAAAATCTGGAATATAATTAAAGATTAAAAAAAAAAAAGGGGGGGGGAATAAAAAGCAAGACAGCACAAACAAAGCAATGCTGTCTCTTTAAACAGAAATTCATCCTATATAAATTATGGCCATAAACTTTTCCTGCAGTGCAGCCTAATTAATTCTTGTTCTATACACAAAGGGAAATGCTGGGTGACAAATGGGTGTGAAGCCTGAAAGCTGCCAGGTCTGCAAAACATTTTCTACTTCAATTTATAAGCAATTTTGCAGTAAATCATCTACCAGAACCTGAGATCTCAGGAATCTAAGACTGTCCAAAGCACGGTGCAACATTAAAAATAAAAAAATCATAGAAGATTACAAAAATAATAAATTAAACACTCGAGGTTTTGGAACCTCCAATCTCAAAACCTGGAAAATGAGCATGACCTTGCCATTTTCACTCAGACTGGGCTTTAAACCTGCAAATGGATGGAGCACTGCTGTCTACTCTTTAACACAATTATACTCAAGCCCTTGGGGAATTTGGTTGGCCTAAGTGGGAGATACCAAAGAGGCAAATATGTGAAGGACCATTTTCCAATTCAAAAAAATTCATCCTTCCTGTGAGCACAGAGCAGAAGTTCCACGAGAAAAAAAAGGATTTGGGATAAATTACCAAAAACATTCAGGGGCAGTTTACAAGGAGATGGGAGGGACCTCTCAGAGAGCACTGGGAGCCTCCTGCCTTCAGCATCCAACAGTGTTCACCCACAGCCTGGAATTCTGGCACCAACTCCTCTGTGCAGCTTGAACGCCACATCATTTCCTCCTGCTCCCCAAAGGTGAGGAGAGCAGGCCAAATTTATTTTGTGGATTTGGAGAGAAGTGCTGGGGCTTCCCTGAAAGGAGAGCACCACCCAGTCCCAAAGCAGTGTCAATGGCAAATGATTATCCCAAATCCTGTCCAAGGTGGAAGCACATCACCTACAATGAACCACCTCAACATTCAGGATTTACAAAGGTCTGTCTTCACCTCATCTTTCAACTTTGTCCATGCACAATTCTCCCATAAGCTGGTAACCAACAGGGATGAGAATTCAGGAGTTCAGAAATGTTTACCCAGCCCACAAATCACTGGTCAGAACTGAATAAAAAAGCTTATTTTCACAGAAGCCACTAAAGCACTTGATCAACTAAAAATTAAGACTTTTATTGGAAGCTGATTTATAGTGAGATTTTTTCCCCCTCATAAATCAAGGTGCATCAATTCATGAAAGAGCTTTAAATATATGATGATGTATCTTTTCAGAAAGGACTTAGTTTGGCCTCCTGAACTGCCAGGTCACAGCAGCTCTGGGAGTGAAAACATAACCCAGCTCGGGGGTAAAGCTGAGCTGAGATCAAGACACAAACCCTCTCACAGGGCCCAGCACAGCAAAGTGAGAGAGAAAAGGGTCTGTGCCACAAAACACCAACTACATCCCTACAGTCTTTATATATAAATTTAGTCCTTATTTCATGCACTTTGTAAATTCTGGAAAAAGCACCTTTGCAGGCAGTGAAAGCTGCACACAACAGTGCAGCTCATCAAAATGACTGGTTATTGTAGCCTGCTTTATTGGACAATTACAGATTTCATTTTTAAAAATAGCAATAAAAATGGAACATAATTTTAGTCCATTAGAGAACACTGGGAAACACCAAACGAGCGCAGCAGAAGTAGAATGTTCCTAAAATCATTAAGTCCTGTCTGTCTGAGCACTTCCTGTGCTAACTCTGCCCAGGTCACTGCAGCTTTATTTTATTACTGTCTTCACAGATGAAACACAGAACACAAACCTGAGCTTTGAGGAATATCAGAGTGAACTCCTACAACCTTCCTGCCCACATCACGAGAGGGAAGAATCACTGAGCAGTTACTAAGAGTGGATTTTCCCTCAGAGTTCTGGACAACTGAAGGATTAGCCTCTGCTGCACTCTGGACATTATACTCCATGTTCTTGGATGTATTTTGCTTATGGGAAATATCAAAATGTCAACCATTGTTTCTGTTAAAGGTCTTTAATGATATTGCATTTTAGACCTGTAATGAAACATGGAGCTGGTGCAGTTTGTAATGCATCTCATTAAAGGCATTAATAACGTGTGTTTCACTGAAAGGTCAGCACAGCATTGTTGGGAGTTTGCCTTTTTGTCCTTAATCACTTCAGTCAAAGCAGCAGAGCCAACTTTAAAATAGAAAGTGCCTCACCTGCTATAATTCCAGAGAAGCTGATTACCTGCCATGCTCTGATCAGGTGTAAGCCATGAGATCACAGCCAAAACCTGCTGTAGGGGCAACAGTCAGGGTCATGGGCAATGATGACCAAAGCTCCTCATCCAGTTTTGAGATGATTTCTGCCAGCTCAGGCCAAAATTTCTCAATCACTACAAGGTGTGGCTGAAGGGGTGGAGAACCAGAGCAAACCTGAGGATTCAGGTGATGTCTGACACCCCTGATATGCAGTATGAGAGGCTTTGGACACCACTACACTGTTTCCTACCAAGTGGGCTCACATAAAGAGCTTCTTGGGATCCTCCACAGGGTGCTCACCCAAGGAGCTGAAACTCTGGAGAGTGAGCAGCACCTCAAGATTGGGAAAGCAGAAACAGAAGTGAAAGGGACAACCAAAATGGAAAGGTTTAAAAGGCTACTGAGCTTATCTTTATTATTCAGAATCACTGAAAGACTATCCTATGAAGTGCATTAATTTCTGATTAGTGAGATTAGGAAACAGAAGATTCTCTGCATAAACATTGTCATCCCTGTGGTTTTTGCCAGAAAACAACAAACATGTTATAGAGAAATGGGCACCAACTGATACCTGCAGGATTTCTATTTATCCCAAAGGATAATGTAACTATCTCCCCATGCATCTACCTTAAGGCCAGTAAAAAGGGTGTCCAATTCTAAAAATTAAACAGACCCACAACACACTGCAGCAAGTGCTTTGCATTTATCAACTGGACCCTGCATGTTATTATTTCATATTGAAGAACCTACTACAAATCTCATCAGATCAATATCATTACTAGTGATCCTCAGAAATAAACAGGTGAAGCAGCTCCAAGCTGGAAAGACACTTGCTGCTGATTTAACTGCACAGCCCCTCTCCTTTGGGCTGAAATACTCCTGGTTAGGGCAAATCTTTGCATTCTCTGACTCAGCACAAAACTGGGACAAGATGTCTCTGCACAAAGCATCCCAACTGTGCTCTGAACTGCAGCAGTCAAAGCAATTATTTCAAAGATAAAGCATGAAAGTTAAATTTGATAAACTAATTTCAATCCCCACTAGAAACAGAAACCAGAAATAGCAGCAGGACCCGAGGCTCACCAACGTGGTGTAAGCAATGACAGGCCACTAGCAGAGACCAACCAGGCACACACAAACATGGGTTTGGTGGGATGGCAGACAATTTTTGGGGATGGGAAAGAGGTTTTGGGTTTTGTTTGCACATTAGTGATTAAGGCAATAAAAGCCAACAGCCAGTACTACAGGCACGTACAACTCCAAGCCTCACTTTCCCATTAGTGCTTCCCCACACAGCACACTGGCTGCAGCAGTCTAAAACCAAAGCAGAAAGGTTGAAGGGTTCTTACAGCTCTCCACAGCGTTGTCGAACTGCTGTCCACCCTCCTCTCTGAACCTCGGGTAGGTGTCTGGCTGGGGGAGCCTGTTGGCCGTCACCAGTGCCTTCTGCATCTTGATTCTGCCCTCCATGAGCAGATCCCACAGTGCTTCAGAACAAAAAGGAAATGAAGCAATTATTCAGCAAGCCAAAGCACCTGTTCCCTGTGAAGGACTTCACAGCCCCTCTCCTGTGGGCTGCATTAGGCCTGGTTAGGGCAAATCTTTGCATGCACTGACCCAGCACAACGTTGGGACCACAAAGAGTCTCTGGGCAAAGCACGATCCTGTGATCCCAACTGCAACTGGGATCCACGAAAGCAAACCACCCCTCTGCTCTACTGTTTGAAAGGACAGTTTGCAAATGGAGGTTTGATAGTTTAACAGGACAGACAGGAAGAAATTCCACACAGTGTTGCATTTGGAACGGAATAAAGCGATATCAGCATCACTGCACGGGACGACCAGTGCAGAAGTCCCCGTCCCCCCACACTGATACTATGAGTATATTCAGCACTGGTTCAATTAAGTGAATAAACTGGTGGATAAACACACTTCACAACACGAGCTTTTGCAGCAACAGTGACACCAGCTTGCACAGCAGCCTTGGCAGAACATCTGCAAGTGTCTGGGGCTGCTGTAGTGTGCACACGCAGTGTGCCAACAGCACGTTAACACGCCGAGGTGGCTCCTAACGTGGCTGCTTTCCACAGTATCAGCAAGGGGACAGGCTTGTCAAGACACAGAGCAAACATGCACAAACCTAGCTGGTTCCTCACAGCTTTGCCCTTCTCTATTTCTTCAGACTCTTGGCCTTTGGAGAAGGTCATCACCCCCCCATCATCCTCGCTGTCTTTGGTTTCCTTTGCATCGTCGTGGGTTTCACTCCCATATTCCTCCTCCTCCTCCTTCTCCTCCTCCTCCTCCTCGCTTCCTTCTTCCATGTTGGCATCTTCATTTTCATCTTCCTCTTCATCTTCCCCCTCACTGCTTCCTGCATCATCCATCCCCTCTGTAAATTTCTCGAAGTCTGTGATGTTCTGGAAGCTGAATTTTGGTGCCTTGTCCTTGATAGATGGACCTGTCTCTTCATCATCATCCAACTCATCCTCCTGGTCACTGCTGGGCTTCTCCTTTGCTTCAGTGCCTGCACTGTCATCCTCTTCTGAACCTTCACTGCCACTGTACCAATCATCTAGTGCTTCTTCAGCTAAGAATTAAAAGAGAAAAAAGGTATTTACTTGTCAGAAAAACGTGCCACTTCGCAGGGTTCGTCACCAACAGCTCAGGTTTGGGCTGTCTGAGCTCCAGTTTTACCTGTGGATGATGTTACTCTTTGTTTGGGCTAAAAAATGGAAACACGAGGTCAGAGTCACAGAAAGATCTCTGCTCACATTTGCTGCAGCCAACAATCCGTGGCTGAGCTCTCCCATCACCCAGTGCCATCATAAGGAAAGCAGATGGTCAGAACTTTTATACACATTTTAAAATACGCATTTTTAAAATGAGAATCTGTATAACCTTTATATATATTGGCTTAAAAATGGGAGCTGTTTCTTTCCCCCCCACACACAATGTTCAGTCAGTGCACTGATCCTCACCTTACCTCTGATTCCTCAACCTGTGGACCTGACCTTCTCTTTGGAGTTTCCCCTTTCCTCAGGCCAAAAAATACAGCCTGAATTCCAGGAAGGTACTTCAGTGTCCAACTTAATTGTACCTGTTTCCTGCCCTGTAAGAGGGCCCTAATGTTTGTCACAGTTCAGATGCACTGGCTCAGTTCCATGCCAACATCACATTTGGAGTAGTCTTGTAAAAAGGGGGAAAATGAGATTCCTTACCAGATCCTTCTTCAGGCAGAGCATCTCCCCAGAGCTCTTCTTGCAAAGCTTTTCGAGACGTGGCTTTTCCACTGTACCTTTTATCAGCTTCCAAGAGAGAGGCTGAAACTCTTTTCCTTATGTTGCCAACAGGCAAAATGTCATCTGAGGTTTCATCCTCAAATCTGTCAATCACTTTAGCAACAGTAGCTGTGGGGGGAAAAAAAAAAAAGAGGGAAGGGGTGACTAAACTGAACTGAATTCCAGTCTAGAAGAACCAACTGCAGGAAGGAGCCACTCCTCAAGCTCTACAAACAGTAATGCTGATGGGATGGATGGGAACATGGCCTCACACAAGAAGCTGGTTTTTAGGCTTTGAGAGGTGCAGGAAAGCCAGCACAGTGATTTCCAAAAAGGGGGAAAAGGTTCCTGGGGAATCAAAGGCAGAGACAAAGCCTCACAGCTGGGTGTTGTGAGGATCAGCACCAGTCCTGCCTGGGAAATACCGAGTAAAGTAACGCTTGAGATCCAGCAGGGGAGATCAGACAGGTCCAGGGGTATTTTTGAGAAAACATCCTGTGATTCCTCAGTGATAACCTGCCAGCTTAACCTTTGCAGGAGGAAGGGAGATGTTACATTATCTGACCAATTTCAACCCTTTTCCAGACCTCTGGACTTCCCCATGTACAGGTCTGGTACCACTGGGCTGCCCTGCAATGCAGAGATAGATATTTATTAAAAAACACCAAAATAATCCTGCTGAATTTTTTTTTTTCAAACGAACATCACCTACATTCACACTTTCCTGGCTCCTCTTTATTTTAGAGAACAAGTGTGAAGCACTGGACAAACCAAGCCTATCCAAGTCCTTCCACGGATCCAGGAGTCTCCCGAGAACAGTCCTTCACGTGGAGGACTCTGCAAAGCTGGAATGCCTTCACTCACTCACTGCTCACAGATTAAAAGAGGAAAACGCCAATTCAGATGCACTTTGGCCTCTTGCTATACACAAAATTCGTCAACATTTTAGAAAGGCTCAACAGAGGAAACAACTGTGGTTATTACCCTCCTTCATGCCCACCCTCTCCAGGACACAGAGCAGAGCAGCCCAGCCCAGAGAACACACCACCCCGTCCTCCCTCCCTGTTCTCGTTCATGTGCAAGACGCCCCGAACGCCAAATTACAGGGTCAGCTTTGTTCGAGCATCCAAACCGCCGAGCGCTCTTAAGGCGCGTTTGGAAATGTTGATGCCTCGCACAGAGGGAGGCAGAAAAATCTCCTGCTCGTAACCAAACCTCGTCTAAGTAAGAGTCACTGCGGCTACGGGAGAACGGCAGGATGGAACGGCTGGGCAAGAGGGGCAGAGGAAGAACGCGGGACTCGAGGGGTCTCCTGGAATTCTCAGCCTCGGGAAGTTTCGCCCAGAGAAGCCCCAGCGCCGGAATAACCCCGCTGCCGAGGTAACCCCCGCCGGGGGGGCCGGGGGACACAGCTCGGGGTGCCCGGAGGGGCTGAGAGACCCCGGCGCCCCCCTCACGACCCGGGCCCATCCCCTCACACGCCGCCGCCGCACCACGTGCGGCCGGTCCGGCAGCGCCCGGGCCGCCCCTCGCCGGTCACCCCCCCGCCCGCCCGGCCCAGGCCGCGGTGCCGAACCCTCCCCGGAGCCTCCCGAGCCACCCGCACCTTCCTCCGCGTCGTCCTCGGGGTCGCGCAGGGCCGGCCGGGGGTCGAGCAGCTCCCGCAGCTGCTCCGCCAAGGGCGCCGCCATCTTGAGGGGGGCGGGGCGGACAGGGAAGGCGGGGCCTGAGGGGCGGGGCCTGAGGGGCGGGGCCTGAGGGGCGGGGCCGGGACCTGCCGCCCGCTGGGTCCTACTGCCCGCCCGCCCGGACACAGCGCGGGGGGCCGGGGGGTCAACCGGGGATATCGGGGGGTCCGCGGGGTCACAACCAGGAGCACTCGAGGGTTCCCGCAGGGTCCAGGTCCGGAGGGACCCGGGGCGTCCCGCACGGTCCCAAGCGGGAGCGCTCGAGGGGACCAGCAGCGTCCCAATCGGGCACCATCGGGTGGGGGGGGTCTCGTCGAGTCCCAGCGGGCAGCGATCACAGGACCTCTCGAGTGTCCCCCCCGTTGCCTGGCAGGGTCCGGGCTGGGGTGCGCGGGGGGGCACGGCCAGGGGTGACAGTGATAAATACCCCCCCAGAGCCTCCCTGAGCTCCCCTGCCCACTGCTTAGGTCCCCCCATCATTAAGGGGGGGAATAGTGGTACTTGTGTACATCGGGGTGGGGGGGATAGAAGTGTTTCCAGTAGCGGGATAAAGGTGGTATAATAGCAAAATCCTGTTAAATAATACAAAATGTGACTATTATTGCTTTAAGTCAACACTGTGCTTTTTTAGCCCCAGCTGAAACCTGCATTAGTTCTTTTCTTGTCCTGTGTGTTAAATATTTTTGGCCTCTGCTGAAGCCAAGGTCCCTCCTGCAGCAGCCAGAGCCAAAAGTTGGGTTCTTTGGACAGCCCCAGTCCTTGCACACAGATGGATCCTTAAATCAGATTTACGCCAGAGTTACACCAGGGTTACACAAAACACAGTGAATCCAGTGATTTTGGCTCCTGGGGACAAACTCTGGCCTAGGAACAACAGCCAAGCAATGTAGAAGTGACCTGTGGGGAGTGTTAACAAGGACAGGTTCTCCTGGAGCTGCCTTTCATGGCCACTTTCTGGGCTAAGGTGGGCCCAAAACACAAGGAATTGCCTGGAATCGGGGAATGGCAATAGAGGTCGGCACGTATTTTGTTACAAGGGAGCAAAGACCCAAAATCAGCACCTCAAATCCAGGTTGCAGATGTAGATCTGAACTTCAGACCCCGCAACGAGCAGCTTCAAGGGGTCAGCCTGGGCTCCAGGGTTTGGGCTTTCCACAACCAGTGCTGGGATTTTACCTGCAAAGGACCAGCAGCCACCTGGGCAGGCTGATGCTCATCCACTTCTGGTCAACACGAGGCTCTTCCCTGCTCCTTATCAGCCTTTAAATGCTCTAAAAATGAGTGCAGAGGTGTTCTGAGCTGAGGGGAGGTGCGGGCAGAGCGGGATGCCGGGATGCAGCTGGATCCCATCCCGCTGCCCGGCTCATGCGGGCGCTTCTCCTACAGAGGGCAGAGGAATATCAGCAATTCCCGGCGCCTCCAGCCCGGGCTCCCAGCAGCTCCGGGGAAACCTGGGAGGCACCGAGAGGGAAATGGCTGGAAAAACCCAACACCTTCCCCTGTCTCAGCTCCCCTGGGACCCTCCCTGTGAAACCCAGAGAAATTGGGTACCATGAAGACAGTGTGCAGCTCAACTTATATAAAAGCAAAAACACGCATTTTCATAGCAAAACAAAACCAAAACCAACCTTGAAATACTCAACAGCATAAAATCCAACCTTGCTGTGTAGTTTATATTTATTTTATCATGGCACGATGGATGGCTCTAATGCTCTGCATGATCCAGGGTGTGGGGCTGCTGTCGCTCCAGCAACATGAAATTAAGCACTGAGTTTTATTTATTTATTTATGAAGACGTGGTTTTATCAACCAGGAAACTTATAAACCAGGAGATATGCACAGTGTGTCTTCCCTGGCTTTGCTTCTAGGTTTTCTTTTTTTTTTTTTTCCCTTTTGAGTTTGTCTGTACTTTGTTTCCAGATGCCATCATAAACAAAGGGAGGAGCCTGGAGAAATAAATCCATGGAAAATTAAGTAGAAGGAACAAGTGCTTACCTGTGCAGTTACTTAGGAGTAACTAACCACTCACACAGCCAAAGAACTAGTGCCAAGACTCCCCTGCATAATTGCATTTTCAAACCTCTGCACCCTCAGAGTGAAAAAGGGATGTTCTCTACCCTCACAAATAATGAATAGCCCTGTTAATGAAGGGAGAGATGCTTTTAGTGATGGTTAAATAAAACATACCCAGTAGAATTAATAAAAAATACACACCAACTCGCATTAGTCCTTTGGAGTAAAAAATGAGCTTCCTGGAGTCACAGCGTTTTTGCCACTCGCGCCGGCGAGATCAGGATTTCACCCGCCGAGACTAATGGGACAATTGCTCCGTATAAATCCCCCATCCAGCAATGCATTAAAATCCACGTGGGTACAGCTGCAAGCTCGAGGGGTCCTGGCAGAGCTCACAGACCTGCTCCTTTTCCATCAGTTATACATCCATGGAAAACAGAAGGTGTGATCAGACGGTGTGGGGGGAACCCCCACGTGCCGGGACGTGCCCGGGTTACCCCAACTCCACTCCCAACAGCCACGGGAGCTCTTAATTCACAATTGCTGACAGGGAGATCCAGTCAATACAAAGCCACATCAAACAGATAAAACGCAGCCTGTGAAAGTCATGGATTGTTAAAATGCTTCACCCACCCAGTCGCCTTCTCCGCTGTTTATTCTCTCTCTTCTGCCTTTCACTTAGCAGGGTAATTAAATCAGACTCTCAGGCTCAGTTTTAATTTCTGGTTCACATGCCCTCAAACCATGCTGCCGTGCCTGGAACTCGTAATCATGCGGGGGAATATTTGTACAAAAAAATATATCAACACATTTTAATTTCAGACACTCGTGAAAGGCCTTTTTATGCCTCACAGTCGGTTCCGTAAAACCCTGGGCCTGTTTTATAAGCTCTAAGCAGAAGCATCAGCCTCACTGGCATCATTTCTTTGGCATTTTCCCCCCTTAATTTTGCTTTTTATTTACATGCTCGTTTGCT
>JAWWLV010000053.1:1635835-1647755 GCA_035041135.1 Platyrinchus mystaceus
TGGATTGTTAAAATGCTTCACCCACCCAGTCGCCTTCTCCGCTGTTTATTCTCTCTCTTCTGCCTTTCACTTAGCAGAGTAATTAAATCAGACTCTCAGGCTCAGTTTTAATTTCTGGTTCACATGCCCTCAAACCATGCTGCCGTGCCTGGGACTCGTAATCATGCGGGGGAATATTTGTACAAAAAAATATATCAACACATTTTAATTTCAGACGCTCGTGAAAGGCCTTTTTATGCCTCACAGTCGGTTCCGTAAAACCCTGGGCCTGTTTTATAAGCTCTAAGCAGGAGCATCAGCCTCACTGGCATCATTTCTTTGGCATTTTCCCCCCTTAATTTTGCTTTTTATTTACATGCTCGTTTGCTAAAATGGAAATAACACCCCAAACACAGAGCAGGTAAATAAATGAGCGTTGAACGGTCCGTGCCACGAAAAGGAGTTTTAATTTTTCCCACTCGGAGCCTTTTGCTGCCACGAATCCAAGGAACCCGTCAGCTTTTGGGGAACTGTCAGATTGGATGGGAGCTTTGGCAGGGAAGGGCTGTATCATCCTCCCGTGCCTGTATAATCACAGGTTAGTAACACCAATCCATTTTCCAGAGATGTTTATTTACTGAAACACATAAATAAAGGAGAAGTGGAGCCACTCAGACACCCCCAGCGAGGGACTCGCTGCACAGCCCCGGGTGAGGAGCAGGGTGGGAGCTGGGGGGCTGCAGACACCCATCAGAAACCATCAGAATCACCATTTATCAGCAAAAAAGAGAAAAGAAAAAAAAAAAGAAGAAAAATAAATCAGAAAAGAGCACACGCAAACCCACCGCTAAAACAAATTACATAACAGGAAATTTAGATTATGTACATTAAAATCCTCTCCTTATAAATATTTATTACTATTTTTCTTCTGTCTTTTTGTTTGCTCGAGTACTTCTGATATTTCTAACCCATCACTCATTCAAAATCCACAATTGTTTTAAAGATTTTATCAACCCTTAATGGTTCTCACATAGAAAAATAGGAGTAGAGTGTATCTGAAGAGACCCACAGCCTAAAGATGCCTCCAGCAGATAAGAAATTTAAAGGCCACCCAAAATCAATTTAAAAACTAAAAAGTGATAAAAACTGGTTTTAGATGGAGCAAAAAATCTGATTTTCAACCAGGAAGAACCTCCCCATGCAAACCCCACCTGTGCCCTGCTGAGCACAGACACAGCACACAGATGCTCTGGAGATGCTGAGCACAAGCAGAGTGGGCAAGGCAGCATCTCCCATGGGCTTCACTCCCCCAAAATTCACCACAACCCCCTGGAATTCCTCTCACTCCAGCTCTGCCAAAGCCAGGGGGGATTTTCCAGCCCAGGGTTGCAGTCTGTGCTGGGTGATGGTTCTCACGCCACACAAGGACCTTCCGACAAAACAGCACCAGACCTGCCCTGCAAACTTGGGCACAGCCAAGGATTGCATTCCAAACCACGTGAGATCCCAGCAGCCACTGTGAAGGGGCAGATTCTGCAGGAAGTAGCAAAGCTTGTAGTAAAACCAAGCAGGAAAAGTATCCCTAATTCTTACAGCTGCCAAACCCGCGCTCTGGACGCTGCGCCGAACACCACCAAAGCAGAGCTGCTCCTGAATTCCATGGCAGCCTGGAACAGAAGGGGTGAGAGAGCCCAGCTGTGCCCCTTGTCCCAGGAATGTCATGCAGAAGGCCAGGGGATGCTCCAAGAACTCCACGAGATGCCAATAAAACCAACAACCTGCATCCACCCAGTGATCCCACGTGCCAGTGGAAGAACATTGCAGGGACACCAGTCCCAGGAGCTCCCCACCAGTGCAGTCCCAGCAACCCCAAAGTCACAGATTGAGAAACCTGGAGGCCACCTCACTGTAAGGTCACATTTACTCTTCAATTTCTGCATTGAAATTCTGCCTTTAATGAATGAAAACACTCCAGGCATCACCAAACTCCACTTTCCAAGCACCACCCCAATATTTTGTAGCTAAACCACCACAAATACTATTGACAAAGAAACAAAGATGGCAATCCCAGAAGGATTTATAATCAAAATATATTTGAATGGTCCCATTAGTTTCATTTATAACTTCATGGGTGTTTTGTTGGCATGAGGAATGCTGAGTGTCCCAGTGCCATGGCAGACACAAAGCAAAGACCTTCCACTCCAGCATCACATTTCCCTGTTCCCAGCTCACCAGCACATAAGGATATGTATCAATTGTTTAATCTTAATAGATATGAATTTATCTACCGGGGTAGTAACAGAAAAGGAGATTGCAAATGCTTAAATTTCATATTTTAAGAACATGCAAAGCTGAAAGACAACACGCTTGTTCAAGGAAAAAAAATCCAGACTATGGTTCCTTTTGCCATTCTTAGAGGACACTGCAATATCCACCACTTCTTGGATGGCAAAAGTATGTAATTACCACTGGTATTTTAAAATTATGTTTATTTATCAGTTTGTATTGTGTACCCATCGCTCAGCGTCTGGGGACACATATTAAAATAATATATATATATATATATATATACACACATCATTCATCTACAAATCACAATTTAAGCACATTCTTCCTCCTGGGACACACATCTTCCCAAATCCCCTTCCATCCCCAGGCAAAGGTCTGAGCGAGTGGATCCCAGCAGGGCCTGGAACGGGCAGAGAGGAGCATTGGTGGGGACAGCACGGGACACCTTGGGCCAAAAGCAGCCGTTTGGCTGCTGGAAATTCCTGACATTTTAGAGACACTTCTATTAAAACCTCCAAAAAATCTTCACACAGATCAGCTCAGTATGGGTAATACTCACAACACGTGCCTCGAACCTCTCTCTCCCAGTGTCGGGTCCGTGTCTGCCACGGGGGTTTGCGAGAATCTTCAGCCTGGCACGTTCACAGCCCGACTTCCCCGCTCACCCACGGCTCCATCCCGGCCTGGCCGAGCAGCCAGGCTCTCTGTGGGTGCACCGTCCCCTCTGCTGGGGCACAGCCACAAGGTCACGGGAAAACCAGCAGCAGCAGAGGGAGAAAAGATCAAAAGACAGCGATTACTTCAGACGGCGCTCGTGGCGTTCGCGCCGCACGCGCCGAGAGCCGCGCGTGGCACCTCCACGTTCCTGCCGGGAGAGAACGACACGGAGAACCCACCCCAGCAGCAGCTCCTCACAGAGAACCCACCCCAGCAGCAGCAGCAGCAACAACCCCTCGTGGAGAACCCACCCCACAGCAGCAATTCCTCGAGGCCCTTCTCCCACAGACCTCCATTCACCACGGAGCGCCCGCCCGGAGTCAATGGAAACGCTCTTGTAAACAAGGACTTACAAGAACCCAACGCGACAATGATTTCAAAAGGAGTTTTGACTGTGCAATTGTTGCTGGATTAGGGGCTTCAGAAGCCCTGAGCTCGCACTGGAGAGCACAGAATTCAAATCTGCCAAGGGCCCGGGGCCCCCGGAGCACCGAGGGACACGCTCAGCCCTTCAGCACACGGAAAAGGCTCCTGGGCTGCCCCCAAACTGGCAAAGCCCCTCGGGAAGGGATGGGAGCACTGACAAAAGGACAGGCTCTGCTCCCTCCCTTTTAGAGCCACTGACCTAAACTGAACCGTAACACATCGCTGCCTAAATGAACACGGGATAAACTGTACGAGGACCTCGTTACCAAATTAAAGGAAATAAAATAATAACACCCCCCCCAATCACTCAGCAGACAAGCAAACCAAGCCTATTTGGAGAAATTCTAATTTAAAATAATTGATTCAACAACAAACCAGCAGCCTAGACCAGAAGCATGAACAGCAGTATTTGTCTTGCCCAGATAAGTAGAAGTTTGGAATAAATAAATCACCCATTCCTTTGCTTATATAAATGCAAACCAGAGCAACATAACATGGCAATAGTAGAAAAGACAAATAAATGAGTTAGACACGGAGCCCAGGAGTTTAAGAAGTCTCCCCTGTATTTAATAAAGCATGAATTATTTTTTTTTTTAGAAACACTAACAGATCCCTTGCAGATAGTTTTTATCTTTATACTATTATTATATAAGACATTCTGTGTTTAAAGTGAACTATTGCTTCGTCTAGTTGGCCCCTCTGCTGGGCATAGAAATTAGGTAGTGAACAAAATCAAAAATCACCATTGAATATTACAAACATACAACTTTAAAGCATTTTGAGGTTGTGGGTTTTTCCCTCCCTCCCCACCCCAGTTCAAAGAGACAAATAATGGAATCACTGGGAATGTAGAAGTCTGGGGTTTAGCGTCAAATTCCGTGTCTACACGAAATAAAAAAGAAGCCTGAGCCACGGTTAGTTGAGAGACGAAGGAAAAGATGCAATTACAGATCATCCCATTCCATCAGCTCAGCAGGTGGAAAACATTTAAACCAGCGACTCCTCAGAACCGAACCTGATTCTTTGTCTCTATCACACGTCAAAGTCCTCCTGGAATAAGTGAGACTTTTGCTTTTGAAGAGCTGAATATTTTAGGATTCTGCAATGATTTCTAATTAAAACACGAAATCTGGCATTTCACAAGGCTCCAGAATTTTTTTTGTTTCATTTTTTTCTCCAAGAAAACGAGTCCGTATCTAGTGCAAAGCAAAATATTCTCCCCCTCTGCCCCTTAGAGAACTTCAGAAAGACCAAACGCTGTTAAACAATTGACTTTGTCTCAGCTCTAAAAAAAAAAAAAAAAAAAAAAGGGATTAAAATTACTTTCAGGACATTGAGGTTACGCTGTGTTCAAACCATCCAATTAGGAAAAGAAACCCCAAAATTATCTTTGGAGAATTAACTAAAACCAGATCAATTAAAAACCATATCTTTGCAAGCATTTTACATTCACAACACATTTTTGTTTACGCACAAAATAAGCATTTTGAATGTTTTCTCTTAGCATAGACCACGAATAACTAAAGATATTTAATCATTTGATTAGTCTCCAGTTTTAAAATTCAATGTACACCGTAACAGGGTATTTGGACTCCAACAACTGAGCCTGGAGATGGAAAGAAAGGCTGGAGCTGCCTCTGGCCGCTCCCTGCATCGACACCAGGGCTTAGACTTCTACCAAAGCCAAAGAGCTCTACAGGACTATCAGCAGAGTGGATCATTCTCTCTCAGGGCTATTTTACTCAAGAAAATCAATTTCAAAAATTGCTTAAAACATCGAATGAAACACAAGTTATCTAAACATCAGATTTTCTAATTTTATTAAAAACGCACAAATTTTATCCAACATGTTTTCTTTCATACAGTGAATGGTCTAATATGCACTGGAGGTCACACAAGCTTAGGTTTATTAGAACAATAAAAGACATATGAGAAATTTAATATATAAAGAAAAAAGTAGCAGCTGTTGACTGCATATTTGACCATAAAATTTAAATATTTTGGACTTTTATTTTAAAGACACAAAAATAAAACCTGTGTGGGTCTATATAAGTCATATTAACAATTCCATGAATGTTCAACAGGACTAAAAATTAGCAAAGATGTTTGTTTGTCTTTTTTTTTTTTCTTTTTAACCTTGTAACACTTTTTAAACACCTTCTCGGGTTGCTGGTGCAAAGCACCTTACAGTATTTGTGCTATATATTTACTTTATTTGGCAACTGTCTGGGTTTTGTGGATTTTTTTTTTTCTTTGCCTTCTGTAAACAACACCTTTTACAAACTAGCACAGTGAACCACAAGCCCTGCAATCTGTTAGAACATCTACAGAAAAGAAAATGAACTATTTTGGTTGGTTGCTCAAAATCTTTTGCTTTTGAACAAGAGGTTTTTCTAAAACAGGATTTATTAGTAAAACATTGAGCTCCTGAATTTAACATTAGACGTAAACAGTTGACTGTTTTTAGTTCAATAGAGTCTTTTTGTTTAGCTTTTCTCTCTCTGTGAAGGTAGAATACTTTTTGTTTGTTTGTTTGTTTGTTTTTTCAAGTCATTCTCGTTAGAGGTCTGGGTGGTGACCTTTGCTATGATGAGGAGGTTTTGTACGTGTAGCTTTGTGAAGGTAGAAGAGTTGGTGCTGAGGGCTTAACATTTAGTATTTGCTATTTTTGAAAAAAAAAAACCAAAACCAAAACCAAACAAAATCAAACCAAAACAAAACAGCAAAGAAAAAAAAAAAAACAAGAAAGGAAAAAAGAAAAGTTGTCCCACCTGATGTCAGCAGGCTGAAATGGCTGAAGCTAAAAAGAGTTTCTTGTTGTCGAACTTTCTGAGAGACAAAAATGAACAAACAGATTCATAATGCCAGAACCATCCTTAACCGGGAACGCTAGAGAGTTCTTGAAGCTTTTCTCCCCCTTTTCTTTGACCTTTCCTTCATTCAATTACCAATTTCTTATTTTGTTTTTTTTGTTTTGTTTTTTTTTTTTTAAATGAGAAGTTTCTAAGGATTGTGGCTCTTAGGATGACATCCAACAGGGTAATCAAACTTACGCCATCCTACGGTATGGCAGCACTTTTACTGTACAGCTTCCCCAGTTTCTTTGTCAATGGTACAAAAAAGTCCCCTCGCTTGTCTGATACAACCATAACATGGAGATTGTCCTGGTCTAGAGCAAAGCTTGCCTTGGAGCGATTGGATTCAGTTCGTTCCCAAGGTAATATTGTCTTAGGGCAGGAGAGATGTTACGTTAATTCATTTCTGTACACCATAACAATAAGCAGACTAGATGATCATCACTTACTTAGACCCAGTTTGTTTTAAAGCTACCACACAGCCGCTTCGTTCATTTCTGGTGGGTGGGACAAGTGATTGCCGTAGTTAGCACCACCGTTGACGGATATCGACGAAAAGGGGGGGCTGGGGCCAAAAACTTCCGCGGACATGGAGTGCAAGGACCCGGGCAGGTTGGGTTCGGGGCTGGGCGAGTCTCCCGGGGGGTGCGACATGATGTCAGTGAAGCGCTGAGCCTCACTGGAGGGGTGATGTCCGGGCAGGGGGTGGTCCATGGCCCCCAGCGGGGTGCCCGACGGCCCCGAGGAGGGCACGAAGGGGAGATCCACGGGGGTCTGCGCTTGAGACGAAGGCGGTCCTTGCGGGAAGAAGTCGTAATTGCTCCCAGGGCCGTAATACTCGCTCTGATAATCTGGCGGACGAGGAGAGACAGAGGGAAGGTAACAGGCGGGCACCCGAGCGGGAACGACACGGGAGCGCTCCCGCAGCTGCACGGCTTGGGGGGCTCGGGGTGTCACCCATGAACCCGAGGGGAAAACGCGTTCCCGGGCTGGCCGGGCTCCGGCAGGCCAGGGACCCCCTTCCTGCAGAGCAGCGGAGGCACCGGCACGAGCCAGCACCCCAAAAACACCGGAGGAACGCCAGAATCCTGCTGGCAGCGCCGCGACAGCCACCCCCTGGAGCGGGAAGTCCCGTGACGGGCGGGGAAACCGGGTGGGACGGCCCTGGGACAGCGGGACAGGCGTGGGACAGCCCCAGGGCTGCGGGGCAGCGCTGCCGGGAGCCGAGCCAGGAGCCCGGCGTGTCACCGTGGTGTCCCCGCGGGTGTCCGCGCATCCCGGGGCGGGGTGTTTGCGGGCTTATGGGGTGAGGGGCCGCAGGGGGAGCGTGTTACCCACCTCCGTAGAAGGAGAAGGGCCCGTTGGGGATGAGCTCCCCAGGCTCCAGCCGGTCCACCAGCGGCCGCATCCTGCGCGGGCTGCGGAAGAAGGCGTGTCGCCGGGCGCCCAGCGCGCTCAGCTGCTTCATCCGCCGCTCCTTGGAGCGCCGGTTCTGGAACCAGACCTGCGCGGGTGGAGGGAGAGGCGCCGGTCACGAGAGCCCCGGTATCGGGGGCCCCGCTCACCCCACCGCCCTGTGCCCCCCGTTCCCCTCCGTTCCCATCCTCATCCCCATCCCAGGGACGCGCTTTTCCCCGTTCCCGGTCTCTTTTGCCAGTGCTCTCAGAGCCTGGCTCCTTCTCGTTCCGAACGGGGCCGAACCCACGCGTGACGGCGGCCCCGCTCCCCGCCGTCTGCAGGTCAAGAATGATTGAGTTAATTCTTATTACCCTGACAAGATTACTGCTAATTACCCTCACACTGAGCCTCTCCAATCTAACCTCGTCTTTAATGGTCCTTTAACCCCCCATTACCCCAGCGCTGCGGGTTTATAAACCTTTTAATAATTCCAGCGCATTGTCATTCTTATTTACCCATTAACCCCTCACATTTCTGGTTATTAATTTCGAAACTACTTTCAGCTTCTTCAGGACTTTTGAGAATAAACCCGCGGCTCTGTCCCCGCCGACGGGCCGGGAAGCACCGGGAAGCACCGGGAAGCACCAGGAAGCACCGGGAAGCTGCCGGGCAGCCTCGGTAACAACGATTTAAAAGGTCGGCGGGGTTTTCTCCGGCCGCGCCGTGCGGGGGGTGCCAGGCACGGGCCCCTCCTCACCCCCGCACCCCCAGAGTGGCGTTCCCGCATCCCCCGGAGCCGTGCCCGCTGCCTGGAGGAGGCAGTACCTGGATGACCCGCATGTTGAGGCCAGTCTCCTGTGCCAGCTGCTCCCTGATGTGCCGGGTGGGTTTTGGGGTGGCCGCGAAGGCAGCTTTCAGAGTCTCTAGCTGTTTGGCTTTGATGGTGGTGCGGGGTCCCCGCCGCTTGGCCCCCAGGTTCTGGTCGTCGTTTTCGTTGCTGCCCGTTTCCTTGTCGGACACGTTGGCGCTTTCCGAGTCCTTGGCGTCGTCCTGGGAGGGGTCTTGAGAGTCGGGGGACAGGCTGGGGTCACTGCCGGTGGTGGCTGGGGGAGAGCAAACCGGGTCATGGTCAGCCGGGGGCGGCCAGGGGGAAATACCAACCGTGAGGGACAGGCCACGGTATGACAGGGGAGAGGAGAGAAGAGAAGGGAGAGGGGAAAGAAGGGAGAGAAGAAAGGGAGAAGAAAAATAAAGGATAGACAATGGAGAGGAGAAAGAAGTGAAACGAAAAGAAAGGGAGAGGAGAGAGGACAGGAGAAAAAAGAGAGAGGAGAAGAGGAGGGAGAAAGGAAAGAAAAAGGAAGGAAAAAAGAAGGGAAAGAAGAAAGAAAGGAGAAGACAGGAGAAAGAAGAGGAGAAAGGAAAGAAGAGAAGAAGGGAGAAAAGCATCTCATCCCGAGGAGCAGCTGGGGCTGAGCGCATCCCCGCCTGCATCGCCCTGGCCGCGTTCCCTCACCTGAATGCAGGCTGTTTTCTTTGGCAGTATTGCTGTTATTTAGGTAATCTTCTTTGCAGACAAACTTGTTCTCGTCTATGATGTAGAGCTCCTCGCCGGTGGAGAGTTGCTTGTTACACATCATACACGTAAAACAGTTCAAGTGGAACACTTTGCTCCGCGCCCTGCGGACCAGGTCGCTGGGGGAGATGCCCTGGGCACAGCCCGCGCACTTGGTCCCGAAACACCTGCGGAGAGAGGCCGGGCAGGGGGTCAGCAGTGCCCGCTGAGCCCTGCACCCCTCACCGCGCCCCTCACCGCACCCCTCACCGCGGCCTCCGCTCGCCCCGCTTGGCCGTGCAAAAACGGAATTAAACAAAACACAGCATTAAACAAAACACGGCATTAAACAAAACACGGCATTAAACAAAACACGGCATCCCCGCAGGGCGCTCTCTCCTCCTAACGAGAGAATTCTTGACACCGTGTTTTTTAAAAATAAAAACCAAACCCGGCCTAGGCAGCAGACGCCGGGCTGTGGGACTGATGGACCCTGGGGCTGCGCTGCCCGGGGTGTCCCCTGCGTCCCGACACCGCATTAACGACGCTCTAATAAACACCACGCAGAAATTCCATCCGTTCTGAACGCTGCTACGGGCCCCGGCCGGAGGAACCGCCGGTGCGGGCAAGGCCAGTGCGGGGAGCAGGGGAGACAGTGGGGCCCATCCCCGCAGAGGAGCGGCGGGGTCGGGGCAGTGCCGGTCCCCGTGCCCGGGGAGAAGTGGCTGCGGGGCTCGGGCCGCGCGTTGTGCGGGTGCGGGGTGGGGGCTCGGCGGCCGCCCCGGCCCCGAGCCGGTCCTTGCCTTGCCCTTCTCGCCGGTGTGCGGCGGCGGGGCCCGGCCGGGCAGCGGCACCGGCGGCCGCTCCCGGGATTGATCCGGGCGCAGGGATGCGCGGGAGAAGCGGCGGCGAGAGAGCGGCGGTACCCGCTGCCCTCTCCATCCATCCGGCGGGCGAGGGTTGCTGCCCTCCGGGGCAGCCTGGGCTCGCTTGGACGGGAGGCGATGGGCCTGCGAAGCGCCCGTACCGGGCCCGAGAATGCGGGGAACAACGCGGAGCTCCGGCCCGGGCAGTGCCGCGCTCACGGCCGCGGAAAGCCCCGGCGGGGTCACCCCGGCTCCCAGCGCCGAGCCCGGGACGGGCCCCGCACATCCCCCGCCACCGGCCCGCACCGCCCCCGCACCGCTCCGCCGGTCGATAGTTCGGGAGGAACTTTGGGGAACTCGAGATCGGCCTGTCACCGACACGCAGGGCCCGACGGGCCCTTCCCCGGGCCCGACCCCCGCCGCCGGTCACCGGGAGAAATAACAGCGCCTCGGGATGTTCGCGTGTCACGGGGAGGGAAGAAGCGCTTGTGGGTCCCGCTGACAACGGGGGGGAAACAGCAAAAATAAAGGGGAAAAAAAAATGGAGATGAAAAACGGAGGGAGAGGAGCGGCGGGACCGGGCGGGGGCCGGTACTTACCGAAAGAAGTCGTTTTTGCAGTAAAGCTTGCCTTCTCGCGAAAAGCATTTCTCTGTCAAATTGCATTTACATTCACAGCACTGAACACACTTCACATGCCAAGCCCTGTCCAGTACATTCAACAAAAACCGGTCCAAGATCGGCCTTTTGCAGCCTGCACAGTGAACCATTGTCTTTGGTTAGTTCTGAGGGGGGCAGCGGTTTCCCAGGTGTCAAGAAAAAAAAATTAAAACAACAATTTTTTTTTTTTTCAAAAATATGACAACACCGGCGAAGGCTTGTTTTTTGTTTTGCTTTTTTTTTTTTCCTCTCTCTTTTTTTTTTTTTTGTTTTTCTGTGTGGGTATGTGTTTGTTTTAAAAGCCTTGGAGAAGTGAAGGAGGAAAAAAGAAAGGGAGGAAGAAGAAAAATCTTCGTTCGAGTGTCCTAGGAGGGGTACACAGGAGAACCCCCCACTGCCCAGCGCTTCGACACAGCCGCAGGATCCCGGCCGCTACCAACCACACGGATAATAATAATAATAACGATAATAATAATAATAGTAACAATAAAACAATAACGGCTATAAAGATCGGCGTTCAGAAAAAAATAAAAATTAAAAAATTAAAACCAAAACCGCCAAAAAGCGAGCGTGATGAGTTTTTCTCGGGTCTGAGGTAGAGCAGTCAGGAGTCAAAGTGCTTTTCCCAAAGAGAAATCAAATGAGGAAAAAATATAATAACAATAATAATAATAATAATAATAATAAATAACGAGCCGGGACATGGAGAGGCAGCGGCGGTCAGACGGGCTGTGGCTGCTGCCGCGGCGACATCGCCCTGACGCGGGGTTGGGGACACGCGGGGACGGGGACACGCTCCGCCGCTCCTCGCTCCGCCGCTCGCTCTCGCTTCTCTCCCTCTCCCTCGACGTCTCGGCGGCGCCGTCCGTCCGTCTATCAGTCCGCCCGTCAGTCCGTCCGTCCGTCCGTCCGCCAGTCAGTCCTACCTACCCCCGCGCATCGCTACCCGCGGCGGCCGCCCGTGTCCCCGCCGAGCCGGCGCGGCGTGGCATGGCCCGGGCGGTGTCGGCGTCGGTGCGGAGGGCCCGGGGGCGGGCGGGCCGGGCCGGGCCGGGGCGGAGGGCGCGGGGCAGAGGGGCGGCCCCGCCGTCCGGCCGCGCTGGGGGCTCTGCTCATGGTCCCGGCGCCGCCGCCGCCGCAGCCTTATGGACCGCGCGCGCACGTCACGGCCCGGCC
>JAWWLV010000053.1:1647806-1659669 GCA_035041135.1 Platyrinchus mystaceus
CCCCCCCCGCGCCCGCCGCGCCCGCGCCGGACGGGGCGTCCGCGCCCCGTTATAGGAGCCGCCGGGGCGCCGCCGCCGCCTCCGCCCGCGCCGGCCCGCCGGCACACCGACAGACACACCGACAGACCGCCGCACCGACCGACCGACACACCGACGGCCACCCCCGCCCCGCCGAAGCCCGGTTGAAGCGGTAGGTTTGTGTCGGTACGCGGGTGAGGGGACGGGGCGGCTCGGTGGCGGCTGGCACCCCCCGCACAGGGTCACGGCGCGGTCCGTTATAGGAGCGGCTCGCTGGCGAGCGGCGGCGGCGGCGAACGAGGTCCCGGTTTAACGGGGGTTCCCCCGTCGCGAACGGCGCGGCCCGAGGGCGCGGGGGCTCCCGCGCTGCGCAGAACTGAGGAGAACCCGCCTGTCCCGGGAGGAGCGCTGCGGTGGGGCCGGGACCGGGCCCCGGTGCGCTCCGACGGGGCCGCGCCGGTGGGGAGGGGGCGGCGGGCCCGGGACTCCCCGGGCTCCGAGGGCAGAGCGAAGGCGCCGGTCACTTCGCGGTGGTTCCGTTACCGGCGCTCGCAGTGCCCGTCCCGGGCCGAGGAGCAGCGGCCACCGGGATGGACTTTTTTTCTTTTTTTTTTGGGGGGGGTAAATAAAGATTAATTCGCTTTTACCTTCCAGGGGCCGGTTGGTACCGGGGCGGTGCGGAGGGACGAGGTTTCTCTTTTCTTTGCGCTTTCCTGCCCGGTGGGAGCCACCGCTCCGGGGAGGTGTCACCGCCCAGCCCCGGGCCCCGCCAGCCCCGGAGCCCTCCCCGCACCGTCCCCTCGGGCCGGCTGAGCCGCCGCCGCCGGGGAATTAGGAAGGGAACGGCGGGTTGAGCGGCCCCGGTGTGCCCGGCGTTACCCACACGGCCGGGAGCCGGGGCTGAGCGAGGGGGTCGGCGGAGGCCCGTCCCGGAGCTAACAGCATCCCCCTCCTGTACCCAGCGACCGCGCTCTTTCACGTCTGTTTTCCTCGTCTTTGAGGAAAACAAAAAAGTGAGGGAGGGAGAAATTGGAAGATAAAAAGGAAAAGGAAAGCAGGAAGCCCGCTCCGCGCCCTGCCCGCTGCTCCGCGCGGGGGGCAGCCGGGACCGGCGGGGATGCGGAGCCTGCCCGAGCCGGGACAGCCGGGGCTGTCCCCGGGCCGAGACATCGCCTCGGAGCTCCTGCGGGTGTTTAAAAGCCCAGGGGCCGCATCCGCGCTATCATCTTTCCCCCCCTCGCAGGTCCCCCCGTGCGGCCATCCCCGCCCCGTCGGGGCGCGCACCGGGCGCGCAGGGCTCCCCTCCCCGCCCAGCTGTTGGGTCGCTTCGCCGCCGCTCTTGGGGATCAATAGAGCCCTGGGCTCCCCCCGCCCGGTGCCCCCGCACATGGGCCGCTTCTCATGCGGAGCCGCGGGGCCGGGCCCGCTCCGCCGGCCGGGAAGGCGACAGCTGCGGGCAGCCGTCAGGGGAGCGAAACCCTCGGCTGCGGCCCCCGGTGACATGTGTCGGTGGGGATGAATGAGGGGAAGGAGATGAGCATCTCGTGTCCATCAAGCACCAGTTTTTCACAGCGATTTTTTTTTTTCTCCTTTCCCAGGCGTTAGCGAAAGCATCTGGTTCTCCCCTGCTCCCCGGGGGGCACAGACCGCTGCCCACCCCCACCTCCCCGGGGGTCCGGGGTGCCCCCGCACCGCTGCGGTTATCGCGGAGCTCTGCACGCCCGCCCCAACACACGCAAACCCCAAAAAACCCCGCTCGGGAGAGGCGGCAGCGCAGACCGAGGGGGGCTGCTCCCCCCGGACGGAGGGGGAAGTGGGGTGTGCCCCCCATCCTCCTCACCCTCCAACGGGGACCCCGACCCAGAGCAGGCGTTTGAGAGGCGAAAGTGCCCGCGCTTGTTTCCAGCAGGATCCGAAAATCAAACCCCGCCATCCCCAGGCTCCCCCGAGGCTTCTGTGCCCCCGGGACACTCGTGTCCCGACGTGGGGCACCCACAGGAGCCCCAGAGGGAGGGGAAAAAATCCCCCAAGGCCATAGGAATGGGCGGCGCATCCCCTCCCACAGTCCCTTCCTAGGGCCGGGACTCTGAGTCGGGATGGATTTTTTGTTTTTCACTGCATCTCGCAATTCGCCCAGGTCCGATCTCGGCCGGGTCCGAGCCCACCCGTACTCAGCGGGGAGCCGGCCGGGATGTTCCAGAGCAACCCTGCTCGGCCTCGGTGAGGGACATTAGAAGCGTACAAAAAGAAAGAAAGAGGGACATTAGGAGATGCTTTTAAAAGGGGAAAATTAAAAAGTAAAAAAAAAAAAAATAGAGAAAAAAGTTTAAAAAACAGAGAGAAAGTAAAAAAGACCAAATTAAAAAAAAAAAGAAGTGAAAATAAAAGACTAAAACAACCAAACAAAACCCCCAAACTCAAATTCATTTTAAATCGAATAGAGAAGGGGGGGGGAAAAATGTCCTTTTCAGGAGAGTTTAAATTTGCATTTTATTGGTGTCGTTCCCGTCTTTTTAGTAAAACATCACCCTGTTTATCATCCCCCTTTCCCCACCGCTGCGTTGGGTAATAGGATTTCTGTCCTTTACGGGGCACCGGTGCCGTACAAACACCGGAGCCCGCTCGCCGCGGACCACCGCAGTGCGTTGCGGGGCATCCCCGCATCCACAGCTGCTCCCTCCCTCCGAACCAGGCAAAAACTTCCACGCGCTCGCAGACACTTTCCACCGTGTCCCTCCCCCGGCAGCATTAAGTTTTCCCTCTTTCCCTATTCATTTTTAATTTGATTTTGTTTGTTGTTTTTTTTTTTTTAACCTTTCACAACGAGCGCGCACGGGATCGGGGATGATACCGGGCTTTGAGCGACCGGCGGAGCCGGTGACCAGCAGCATCCCCGATGTGGGGGGAGGCCGGGGGAGGCCCTGATTTCCCGTTCCGACCCCTCGGCATCCCGGTGGAGCCCTGCTCCGGGTGCGGGGGTCGCTCCGAGACCCCGCCGCGCTCCCCTCCAGGAGCTACCGGAGCGTCCCCCGCCACCCCGGGCAGCGCTGCGGGGGGACAGCCCGTGGAGAAGGTGGGGGTCACATCTCTTCCCCCCCCCCTCCCCACCACTTTCCCCCGCAGAAAGAGCGCCTCTGCCTGATTAAATATATATGCGGTTAATGCACTATCCAAATATTGAAGTTAAGATGTAATTAAGCCTGTAGAACATCCCCGCGCAATAAACCCCATGGCTGGACAGGATCTGTCGCCAGGTTTGTTTTAAAAGAGCTTGGAGGAAAAAAAAAAAAAAAAAAAAAGGGAAGAAGAAAAAGATCTTTAAATTATGTATTAGAGGGTCCCAGTTTATCCCGCCACACTCGGGTCGATGCTGAGGGTAAACACCGCACTGTCCCTCCCTGGCTCCGCTCGCCTTTCCCTTTTCTTTTCTTTCTTTTCTATTTATTTTCCTTTTTCTTATTTATTTTCCTGTCCCCCTCCCCCGTGATTAGCCCTCTCGGGCTTCTTCCCACGTCGCTAAATGTTGTCGCTTACACTCCAAGCTCATGCATTGTTTATGGGAAATATAGTTAATAAATAATTACAAATCCGAGGTGCGCGGCTCTGCCTCTGACTGACGGGAAAGTGGCCGGGAAGGGGCCGGGGGTGGCCGGGGGGTTCCCGAGCCCACCCGGGAGGGGGCCCGGCGGGGCAGCGTGGGGGGCTCCGGGACGAGCCCGGCGGGGAGTGCGGGTGTGTGAGAGCTGAGCGGGGTCCTTCACGTTGTTAAAGGGCGGATAAAAGACGAATAAAAGAGAAAAGAAAGAAAAGTGAAGAGGTAGCGGGGGCGGGGGGGGGCTATAAAAAAAGAGGGTGAAGCGAACCCCCGGAGGATGCACCGCTCCCGGCTCATCCATCTTCATTGTCTCCGTGTGTGCAAAAGCAACTCCAGTCTAAGGAAAAGCCACTATCAAAGCCATGGCTTTATTTTATATCCTATAGATCAGGAGGGAGGCAAAGCTTTATTTTCGCCCAGAGACAGATATTTTATTTCTCTCTTACGGTTTTATGTGTGAGAGATGTCAAAAAGGTAAAATAGATTGCTAATGCATAGGCAAAACGAAGCTGTTTTGGCATGCTCTGTGTCAGGAGGGCTCCCAGGGAGCGCGGGCTGGGGATTTAGGGCTGATGGGGGACTCGGGGGGATTCTGCTAAAACATCTCTCTCCATAAATCCAGCCGCATGGTCAGCGCGAGCGGGAGAAGGAGTTTTAAAGGGGAAGAGTTGGGGCGCGGTGGAGCGGAGCGGGGACCTCCGCGACCCCCCGGCCCCGCCGCCCCCGGTCCGCCCCGTCCCGTCGGGGCCCCGGGGGGGTCGCAGCGGTTGCTCCCATCGCTTCTCCCGGCGGAGCTGCGGCGCTGGGGACCCCTCGGAGCCGCTGCCGGCGGCACAAAGCGCTCCCGGCTCATCCCGCCCGGCCAAGACGAGCTCCCACCACCTCCAAAACCACCTCCTCGTTTTTTTCTCCCCCAAACAAGCACCCACCCCCCGACATCGGTCTAAGCCCCGGAGCGGCGGCTGCTCAGCATCTGCCTCCCCGACCCCGGCAGCGGATCTGCACGGACCTTTTCCAAAGTTAAAATATATCTCCCCAAGCTGCAACAATTTTCATACTTTTTGACCTCGGGGATTTACTTAGCACGTTAAGTTCAAGGCTCAGAAGCCCAGGGCTATTACTCATTTAGGCACTCCCACCACCAACACTTTTCACCACATATTTTATCATTTGACTTCCTGGCTTAAATTCATGTTATGGCAAATAATGGATGGTAATACTTTCCCCCTTCCCCATGTTAATTGTCTTGTCTGACAGCCTCCGCATTTGAAGTGATTTAAAGCAAACAAGGGTGCAGCGAGAGCAGGAGACAAACCGGCACAAAACCTCTGCGGGAGCCCTGCGGCTCCGGCTCTTCCCTCCCAGGTTGGGGGCTGCACCCAGAGCACAGCAAAGCCCCCCCTGAAGCGTCGTCCAGCTCTTGCTGGGGTCACTGCCGTGCTAAGGCTGCTTCTCCCCAGTGCCCTGCAGCCCCCGGGGTGACATGGTGGGGGGGGGCTCGGCCCTGCCTCGGACCCCTCCGGCTTTGCTGCCCAAAATATTGCTTCCTTGAGGTGGCTGAGATGGGAAATCAAACCAGAGCGCTCTTTGCAAATTAAAAAAAGCAAGGTGTAGTTGATTAGCAAATTAATTATTTCAGTACCCCCAGGATTATATTGTTTTTCTAAGTTCTGTGGGCCTGTGTAATTTACTAATTTCACAGTCGCTGAACTTCCCTGGGAGTGAGAGCCGATCTCCCCCACCCCTCTGACACGTACACGGGATCCTGCGAGGAGGCAGCGGCTCCGTCGGCAGTGTTGGAGGGAAGAGGGTGCCCAGACCTTTCCCTCAGCTCCTGCCACTGACCTGCTGCCTGACCCTGGCCAAATTCTTTGTTTTTTCTTCTTTCTGAAGTGGACAGTGCCTTCCTTCCCAACAGAAGCAGCTCCTCCTGCTTAGAAAGCAGTAACCACAGAGGCTTTCCTCTACCCAACACTGTCACTGGCTTCCTGCATCCATATGGAGAAAGGGCTGCTGCATTACTTGTCCTTCACAAGTAGCTGGAGAAGAGAATTCACAGCCTAAAAGGGTTTTTGTCACCAGCAGAATGTCCGTTTTTGGTGTCTGACACCATCATCACACAGACCGTTTGGGAAAAATAACTGCAATCCAAACAAACAGGACTATGCCAAAAAAAGGCAGGGATAATATGCCTGCAGTGGTGGGAAACCAGCACTGCCCTCTGCCTACTTGCCACAGATGCAGGAGCAGAGCTTGGTGTGGGGTGATAAAAAGCATCCCCTGGACCAGGTACCACAGCACCACGAGCTTCCCTCGCCAGGTGAGACAATGAATCCAGAGCTCCTGGCTGTGTTTATATCTGTCTGCTTAGTCCTGGCTAATCTTCTATATATAGATTCTGTTTGGTACATTACTATATAATATCCTATTTATATAGGTTTCTATTTTAAGGGTTCTGAGAGGCCACAGAGGTTCTGCCCAGCCTGCTCTTCCCCACGTTACTGGCCACACACAAACCCGGGCAGCTGGGTTAGTGCAGTTTGAGCCCAGCCAAGTTCCTGACTCCTGGGTGCCTCCAGCCCAGCACCAAATTTTGTCTGCCTGGGACAAGTGGGCAAGAGCCAGGTAAGAGGCAGCTGTGTTGTGGGAGCCCGTGGCTGCAAGTGCTGGGAACGTGGAGGGAACCAAAGAGGTCACCGCACGCTCCAGGCAGGGCTCGTTAGCGCTGCACTGCTCGTGGAACCTGAGCTGCTAATCGAGCATCACCACCCCACTGGCATGGAACTGGAGCACAGCACCAAGGAGATGTGGCCATATACATTGGTTTATAAAAACCCAGACATTTAAACCTCCTGTTTCCTTCCCCTCCTCTGTGAGCGATGCCCCAAGTTTGGCTGACTTGTGGCACGCAAACCACAGTCCCATTACCCTGAAATGCATCAACATACTGTGTTCAAGACAAAAAATCCAGATCATCTTGGTCTAGAATGTGAAATTTTACCAGTTCCAGCTATTTTTTCTGGGAGAAGCCAGGGGTTGAGCTGCACTGCCATGCTCTGCTGTCCCCCACTGTGCTCCAGGACAAGCACCCACACAGGGCAGAGCCACACGCTGGCACTGCCATGGACCAACCCTCTGTGCTCAGAAGCTCACTTTAAAAAACACATATTGTTCTAAAATAATCCTTCCTCAGCTGTTATTCCAGCCAGGCCTGGTGATCCCTGCCAGTGTCTCTGTGTTGCTGAGGCAGCTCAGGAGGGCACAGGGGGGAAGCAGCTTCTCGAGGGTCAGCCCAAATCTCCCAACTCCCACTTAGAGACACTTCACCTCTCAGCTCCCTTTTTTACTGTGTTCCTTGGTGGGCAGGGTGAAAAACAACCCTCCAGACCCTGTGTGTGTTGCTCTCTGCAGGGCTGGAAGTGTCTCCAGAACCTGGCACAGGGCATCATCTGCACTGGGAACGCAACCCCACAGCAGCATTATCATTCCAAAGTGGCAAAAACATCATGCAAAAGGCTGCTCACCCCTGGCTTTGTTGTGCCATGGTCTGAATCAGCCCTTTTCCTGCTGGATGCTGTCAGTTGTGTTGGTCTCCTGGCAGCCAGCTGGGAACATCCTGCACTACAGCCGCTCACATCAGCTGCTCCCAGGAACAACCACGGGGCCACAGACCCAGCCTGGCTCATCAGCCCGTGGGAGCCACTCCCTGCTCCCCTCCTTACCCACAACCCTTCTTAAGTCACTGGGTTTGTCACTCATGAGTTACTGGGGACTGAGTGCTTCGTGTCAGCCCAGTCCTGGAGTGCTCCTCTCATCCCTCTCTATCCACAGGTGGAGGAGGCTCCAGAGAGCAGAGGCCGAGGCACCCAAAAACCAGCGTAACCACGAGGGCACCGGAGGCTTTCCCTTACAAACAAGTAAACCTTGTTTCAGATGCAGAGTCCCTTATTTATCTGCACTACCTCTAGGAACAACCCCAAACCCTATTGAACAAAGTCACAAAGCATCTTTCTCCTGCCTGTGAAATGTCACCATTTTCACTGAAGCCAAGGAGCTGTTCTGTGCTGGTGATGAAAAGGGAAACTTCCCGAGATGTTCAGACTCAGAAACTGTGAGTCTGCAGAATTCCCAACCAATGTGGGTTTTTTCAGTCACTGAAATAAAAATCTACATTGCTGTAATTAGTTAATATTTGTAAAGCCCCTAAGATTGCAGAGTAAATGGCGGAGAGAAATTCCCGTGGTTATTAGATAAATGTGCTAATAATAACGGCAATGGCTGGTAAGGACACGTCGCTCCTAATGATGTACAATTTATTTCCTTGAGGCTGTGCTAATAAACAAAACTTGCTTTTAAAATCTGGTGTATTTATTCCATATATGCTCTCAGAGCAAATAAGTTGCTCTCCCCACAGCACGCTCTTCCTCTTCTCCCTCTCTGAAATCTCTCATTAACTCTTGCCATGCTGTGTTGTTGATTACAGGACACGCAGCCCACCCCACTCAGCACCCCCAATATTAAACCCTGTTACCCTTGGATGAGGCCTGACATCCTGCTGCCAGCACAGGGACATCCCAAAGGGTCACTGAACCTCTGTGATGGAGCGTTGGTGTTTGTCCTCATCCCAGCCTGGGCTTTGCAGGGAATCCCTGCACGGATCTCCAAGTCACGGATCACCCGCGTTCTCTCCAACCAACCCGAACACGCACCACGTTATGTCCCTGTTTATCACTTCTCTTGTAAAACCAGAGAAGCTGCTCCAGAGCTCAGGAAGGAAAGTGTTTCCTTTCCCTTCAGGGGTCAGCCCTCAGCTCTCACAGCAGCCCCATGCCCGTGGTGTCTGTGCACAAGGTGAGGAGCAGCGGGAAGCGGCGCCGGGCTTTGTGCCGACGGAGCTGTGCGCAGAATCCCTGCCCGCCGCTCTTCCCTCGCCTGCCTTTGCACAAAATCAATAGGGTGGCAATTGGAAACAAATCTTTTCTGCATGTCCCTGCCCCAGGAAGCACAGGGAGAGGTTCCCTTCCCACCTCTGACCACAGCCTGGAGGGGCAAACGCAGAGGGCAGAGTCCTGTGGCGCTGCGGGGCCGCTCCGGTGTTTGAGGAACGGTTTAGGGCTGTGCGTGCTCTGCAAAGAAGATTTCCCACTGCTGCTTTTAAAACCCCCCATTAATATTCCACAGGGCTGGTGCTTCACGCGGGAGGGAAATGCCATTTCCAAATACCGATGCCGTTCTCATTCCCTCATTTGAATTCAGGCACTTTCAGACGCAAGATACCAATTTGTTTAGCTTTCAAAGTGACCACAGGAAAGCTTTTTCCAGTGGCAATACTTAAAACAAGTCACTGCACACCGACAGGGACAGTCGTGTTCGGGGTCCTGATGCCACCCAGGACACCAGGGTGGGATTTGGGGTGACTCCTGCATCGCTGCAGGGCCCTGGGGGGTGAGCATGCACCACCTTTGCTTTAAAGAGGGAAAGCAAGTGGAGGGAGGCACCAATAAAGCACCCTGACCCTTCAGATTTTTGTGGAAGCCCCTGCCCTGGACACTCCAGGGTCATGCCAGGGCTCTGCCTGCCCAGCTGAACACGTGCCATCCCCAGACAGACACATACATGCAGCCAGGCTGCTACTCACACTGCCTGTAATAACGCACAAGGGTTTCAAATTCTGACAGAAAGAGGAAGGAAAATGTTCCAAAAGAGCAGTTTTAGAATTTTAAAATGAACAGAAAATACCCTGTCCTTGGACATTCCCCCCCTGTGAGGCTCTGCTTGTCCCAGGGAAGGGTGTGAGGCTGGACCAGGCAGGTCCACCCTGGAGCTGTCACCCCCTGGGGCTGGATCCACCTTCAGAGCCCAGGGTAAGAGAGGGGAAAATCACCTGGATGTGGAAAATACATGGGTTTTTTTTTTAATTATTTCTATAATTAGGAATTTCACATTACTCCTAGAATCAGGAAATGCACCTCCAGAGGTGTGTGCCCAACTACCTGAGGGATCTGGCCAGGTGAAGGTCTCTGGGCAGAGAAGAAATTACAAGATAAAGAATAAAAATAATCTACACCAGGAAGCCACATGAAAACCTGCTCATCTTTCACTGCCCTGACATGTTGCTGCTTTTTTTTATGTGTCTAAAAAAAAAAATCAACTGAACTCCTGAGTTGACATGAAAACAAAAAAATATAGTTAAAACAACTCTGAAATGGTCATATAACCAAAATAACTGCATTAGATGTTAAACCTTCTATCAGAGAGCTCAGCTGCCTTTTTTTTTTTTAATAAATCTGCAAAATATAATTAAATTGGTGATGGTAAAAAAAAAAAATAGAGAAGAAAAAAAAAAAAGAGAGCCCAGTCCAAACCCTTATAAGGATATTTCAGCCATGCTGAGGTTCCTTTTCCATAAATGTTAAGCAGACATCTGTAAACATAATTGGAATTTACTGCACACGTGAATAACTGCATATAAATTAGCCTGTATGGTTGGGGTTTCAGGAAGGGCTGTGGGTCCCCCCCCTTGTGGATAAGATGCTGGTGTTCCCAGAGCACATCCCAGCTCAATTCCAAATGTCAATTTGCTACATTTTATTTTTTTTTTCTTTTTTTTTTTTTTTGCCTGGTTCTTGCCTTGTTACATTTATCATAAAGCCTCTATAGATGAGACATCCTGCTGAATTCTGTACGTTGCCAGGTTTGTTTACCAGGTTGGCAGTTATTCTTTTGGAAAATGCAGAGTGGTATTGTCAGGGATTGCTCAATATTAATGATGGAGACCCAGGCATTGGAGGGAGCTGAACGAGCACAACTTCATTTCACCATTCCTCGGGTTTTTTTCTGTATTTTTCTCCCTTTTCCTTTTCTTTGCCTTCTTCTTTTTTATGGGCAGGACTGTGCAAGGGATGGAGCCTTCTGTCCCTGAAGCTGCAGGGTCCCAGGGCCAGGTCCCTGTTTTTCCATTGATCAAGTCAATGATCAAGAACATTGATCCAGTTAACGGAAAAACATCCAACTTCCATGGCTCAGGATCAAGCTTTTAAGTACCTGCTTAACTTTATGCCCAGGGGCTGGAAAGTCCTAGTTAAGCCACAGTGAAACCTGTGCACCATGATGAAGGTGCCTCTCCCTCCTCATGCCCTTCTCCATCCTCCTGTCCCCACACAGGTCCAGTGAAAAGTTGGGAATCCCATACTGGGAGCACAGGGGAGAGCAGGAGGGGCATGGTGAACTTGTCAAGCCTTGGTTGAGCCCAGCATGAAGAAAGGTGTCCAGATACCCATAATTCAGCTAAAAGAAGGATTATTTTGGATTTGTACGGAGTCAGTCGGGAGTGAGGTTGACACAAAGCCACATTTTCTGTGGATTTAGTGAAAACAAAGGGTTGTGCCCATTCCCAGTGACACACTGACACCCGGCTTCAACCAGCTCAGCCTCGGGCTGTGAATTTAGAGGAACAAATTCAACCAACCCCACTAGTTCAAAACAAATATTAGGAGTTGGACTCAATGATCCTTGTGGGTCCCTTCTAACTCAGGATGAACTATGATCCTGTAAAATGTGAGCCTGAAACCCACTGGCCTGAGGTGCCAAAGTGCCTTTGGGGCATGGACCCACATGCTGCCAGGCTGGGGAAGGACCACATGGCACAGCAGAGAGTGGCAAGGCCAAGAGGAGAAATCCCTCCTGCCCTGGAATAAACCCCTGGATGAGGCAACAATGCTGATCCCAGATCTGTTGAATTCCAGGGGAAGCTGGACTCAAACACCTCTGCACTGGGTGGTGGAGCCAAGGAGGGGTTTGGGGGAGCTGACTGGGTGTCACACACACAGATGGCCACTGGCCAGAGGTGGGCAGAGGACAACCCTGCACCCTGTGGAAGGGGATGGCCCTGCATTCAGACCCCAGCCGTGCCGGGGCACGACGGGCGGCGTTCCCATTCCCGAGCTTTCTTTGGGATAAAACCGGGTGATTTATCCCACTGTCACTCTTCAAAGGCACAGTTGTTTACCATCCATCTCTCCCCTAACCCTGTTGGTCTGGAGGGGGCTGCAGGAAGGCTGGGACTGTGACCCCCCGGCACCCGTTCTCACCTTGACTCGGCGCTGCCGGAGTCGGGGATGCCGCCCCTTCCCGAGGGATGTTGCGCCTTCCCAAGGGATGCTGTGCCTTCCCAAGGGATGCTGTGCCTTCCTAAGGGATGCTGTGCCTTCCCAAGGGATGCTGTGCCTTCCCAAGGGATGCTGTGCCTTC
>JAWWLV010000053.1:1666680-1682813 GCA_035041135.1 Platyrinchus mystaceus
TTCCAGGAACAAATCAGCCACAGGGACCACAGCATCCGTTTTTAATGCCATCACAGCAGGGTTATCCAGCAGGCCCAAAGCCATTTGGGACCCTAATCAGGTGCTGATTTGTTCAACCCTTGGGAAGATCCCAGCCTGCATTTTTGTGGATGCAGGGCCTCATCCTGCAGCTCTAAGGGAGGCAGAGTAAAGCTCCCAGGGACACCAGAGTGCTGGGCCAGACCTTCCTTGCCATCCCCATGAGCAGACATGAGGCTCTCTGCTCCTTGCCCAGGGCTAGGGAAGGTCCTTTCTGAGCAGAGAAGTCAGGGATGCTTTCACATGAATGCATCTTCTATCAATCTTCTTTAAGTGTTTGAGGCTGGAATCTCTCCCAGTCCCTATCCCTCTATCTTTCCCTTCCCAATATAATACTGTCCCCCTTTCCAAATGCCCTTGGGTGAACAGAGACAGAGCACAAAGCCAGGCCAGTGGCAGAGGCTGTGCCAGGGCTGTGGCTGAAGGAGATCTCCTTTTCCGACAAGGAAAGCAACTGCGCCCCAGTCAGGTGTTCAAAAAGCCTCTTTGCATAATTTTGCTTATTGTCACCTGTATAACATTTATCCTTTCTTCCTGTCACTCAAAAAGGAGAGAAATAACACCAAAAAAAGTCTTCTCTTCAACAACCCAAACGCTTTCTGGTGGGATATATCCTCTGTCAGCTCTGCCAGCTACTCCAGGTCCTTGCTGCGTGTCACCCCCTCCCCAGCATTAAGCCCCATCCCCGTGACAAGCAATGTTTTCCCAACACCAGGAAGTGGCAGATGCCTTTCACGCCTCCCCCGCTGAAGGCAGACGAAGCAGAGGGCTCACAGCATTTCCCTTCCAAGTTTTCCTCCCCGTCTCTCTCCCCCCATCCCTGCCTTCTCCCCCCCTGCTCCCTGAATGCCATCGCCTCCTCTCTCCCACTCGGCTCTGCAGCCCTCCCGGCGCTGTGCCCTGACTACCAATGATGCTCCAGCCCTGCTCTGTATTCCGGCTGGAGCCAGAGGTGGGACACGCCAGCCCGCTCGCCGGCGCTTCTGCTCCCGCACAGGGATGCGGGGAGAGAGCGCCGACAACCCCCGTTCCATGGGAACGTCGGAACACGGCGACAGCGCCCTGCTGATTGCAGACCAAGGAACCACAGGCTCGGTGCAGGAACACAGGGCTCTCCCTGTCCTGCAGCAGAGGCAAGGGGAGCGGAGATGGATGGATGGATGGATGAATGCTCCTTGTGCCGACACCGGAGCCGAGGGTGCTGTCGCAGACTCACCCTTTGGTTTGCATCCAGCCCCAAACCCAATCTCAGATCCAGCCCCGTCCCCACCGGCAAAGCCACGTCACGAACGGCCTCAAACTTCCCCGTCTCTTTCCCCCCCCTGCGACAGCCCCGGCTCGTCACCTCCCTTTCCCCTCCTGCAAGCCCAGGTCGTGGCGGCACTTAGCTAAATTATATAACTGCAAACAAAGTGTGACAGCTTTATTCGCAATTATACCGCATTTAAAGGAACAAGATGAGCTTAATGAGTTAATAAAGTGGCTGCCTGTCAAAGCAAGGGGCTGCTTTGCATCGGGCGCCCGGCGGGTCCCGCTCATGCATATGGAGGGTGCCCGGGGTGCCCCCGGCCATGGCAACGCGCAGGTAGCAGCCCCCGGCCAGCTGCCCCCGTCCCAGAAGACTTGTATGAAGTGAAGACTTGTGAGAAGGGAGCATTTTGTCTCCACACACTTGACAAAACAAAGACAACTCACTCCTCTGGTTTCATGCCACATTTTTTATTCATAAACAAGCTGTTGGCTGTAAAGACATGATAAAACTCGAGCTCAGAGGAGGCTGGCGAACATTTGAATGCAAATCCTCAGCTGCTACAAATCCGTCCTATTATTCAGCCGATTTTTTTTTTCTCTCCCCCCCCCCCACCCCACCACATTTTTGTCTTATGCTAAGCTAGGCAGGATCCCAACCAGGGATATGTGATAAACTCTGGTCAATGCAAAGAAAGGCACCGGCATAAAAATTCAAAGGCTGGCTGGGAGAGGGGAGGCAGGCGGGCTCGGCGGGGCGAGGGAGAGGGAACAAAGGCCACCCTGCTGCAGGGGGCTCTCCCAAGGTTTGGCTCTACATGCACAATATTGCTGCTTGTGATCTTTTTTTTCCACCTTGTTCTGCCCTGATCAGGTAGCTTGTTCCCTGACTGGGGAAAACTTGGCTGGCAGAGTGCAGGGAGGGCAACCAGGCTGCTGCTCCGGTGTGGACCGAGCCCCGGTCAGGGGGTTGGAACAAGATGATTTTTTAAGGCCCCTTTTAACCCAAAACTCTCTGTGATTCTATGAAAAGCAGGAGCTTCCAGCCCCAAGCAACAGGAATATCTCATGGGGAAAACAAACAAACAAACAAACACCGAAACCACAGCTAAAACCCCACAATACAGATTTTCTATGAAATGGGAAAGGAACAGTAATTTGGTATTTTCTACTTTCACCCCCAGAATTTCAGTGATACACCTGTGTCACAGCATCTTGCAGACTCCACACATGCAAACCTCAACACAGGGTGTGAGGCTCTTTGGCCTCTACTGTGGCTGCACTTTTGGGCTGAGAAAATCAAGTTTCAGGTTGGTGACAAGGCTGATGCTGAGCAGGGAAAAGCAAGGATGGCCCAGTGGCCAAGTCAACCATGGCGTGCCCAGGACCACTATCTGTAAGTTAAACCCAGCTCTGCCAGCACCCAAGAGCCCCATCCCCACTGATTTATGTCCAGATGTTCCACAGAGCTCAGGTCTGGAGCTTAATCTTGCTTTTAGGCTGGACCTTAACTGGCTCTTGCCTCTCTCTCTCCCCTTGTAGAATTTTTCCAAGTCTTTTAACCCTGTAGCCCCCCATTTCTTGAATGAGCAGGGGGTGACAGCTCTGCTCCCACTGACCCTGCTGGGGTGAGAAAGGCTTGTGACCTTGCAGTGAAACACAAAATATGCCTTGCACCCAAGCTTTGCCCTTGGCCATAATAGAGGGAATCTCCTCAGGGAGAAGAGAAAAAAAAGTGGAGAGGAGGAGATACAGTTCAGAGAGACGAGTTTTGCATGACAATTGGGAAATACAGAAACTAAAAGTTAGTGGGAATTCATTTGCATGAGAACGCAAATGGGAAAAAACAAAGACAGATTATTTCGTGCCGCCTCTATCTAATAAATTATTTTGAGAAGAAAATGCCCCAGAGGTCGAGATTGTGAGCAGGAGGGCTGGGGGTCACTCGGGGCTGTGGGTTTGCTGCTCTGGATCCTGACTGATAGAGCTATTTGCATTTCTGGGGTAATTCTGCAGCACGAGGAAATCTGCTATCACGGCCTTACAGGACACCCAGATCCTCCACAGGAGCGATGCAAGAAATCATTAAACCCAATCCCTTTGCCTCCCTGCTAAACAAGCAGGAGTGATGCCATATCCCCAGCTGTGCTTCCAGAAACACCAAACAACAACTGATTTCATTTTTGATGGCATCCTGGTGCACTGTGAGAAAAGGTAGCTCCTGAACTGCAGCTGAAATCACAGCCAGGCAAAGCGCTCCCAGGAAACAAGGGACCCGACAAAAAACACCTTTCATTCTCTGAGACAAGTTACAAGGCAAAGACTTCGGTTTTTATGAATGCACTCACTATTCTCAAACATTCAAACAGTTTTTGGTGAGCACAGGTTGCCTGATGGGCCCGCTGGGAACTGAACCCCCTGAAATGGCCATTGCTCACACAGGGGCTGGTACCTCAGGAAGGTGTGTTTCCACTGGCTGATGGACAAGGCAAAACCTTCCTGTGCCAGCAGTGATGTGCAAATGCCCTCCAAGGACCCATGGGTAGGGTCTTTCAGAAACAAACCCTGTTCCACCATCTGTGGAGGCAAAAACCCCACTGATGTGATCGCTGGTGGAAAAGGCAAAGCGGGATGTGAGCGGGGTCATCTCGGAAAATGAAGGAAGAGGAAAAGAAAATACTGGTGGATGTTTCTGCCAGCTCCAGCATAGCTGGAAGAGGCCCTGGGGCAGGGCATGCTTAAGATGTGTGTTTAGTCTTCAGCCCGTGTCAAACCACAGCTTTGACCCCTCTATGCTCCCCCTCCTGGATTTCTTAAGGTGCCCATTATAGAAACCATCAACTCTACCTGCCTGGTTATGGACCAGTTCCTGCAGATGCCCAGGGCAGGCACCAGGAAGGGAGTGAAGTGATGGCACCACCCCAGCTGGGCATGGGTTGCTGCTCCCTCCCCACCACTTTGGGCAAGGCCCAGGTTGTTCCTGGCATTCACAACCCGATCAATGCAGGGCCCCTGGTTGTGGACAAGAGGAGAGACTTAATTCTAATCTGTATTGACTGCTCAGTGCTTTGGCTGCCAATTTGCATCATGGACTTGTCTTAAACAATGATGTGGGCCTGGCAGGTTCTCTCACAGTAATCCATACCAGCAGGGCAGGATCTCGTTAAGACCCATACATATGAAATGCACATTTAACTGCTGGAAAGATACTGAGGTGCCTCTGCCTCAATATTCATCCACCTTCATCTGCAATCTGCTCAGACCCCAAGAACTCTTTCAGTGATCAGCAGCAGAAAGAGGCCACTTTATGCAGAGGAGAGAAATTCCAGTTTTTATTCTAAAATATTGTGTCATGGTACCTCATGTCCAAGGAGCAGGTTGGTGAAGGTGGATGGTAAGAAGGGAAGAAACTCCAAGAGAGCAAACTCCGTCTCTTGCCTCCTCCAACAACTGGAAGTTCCAGTTGACTGAACACCCACATCTTTTGTTTCTTTTAAAGCTGAAAACTTGTGATTGAGGAAAAAAAGTCTCTCCGCGTATTTTGGGTAAAGCTCTTTGGAGTTTCCCTTATTTCCACTTCCATTTTCCCCCAGGTTTGCAGCAGCTCTGGACACGACATCCTCTCTATGACTGCACAGTGCTCTGGGGTGGGTGTGTGATGGGGTCACTGTGCCATGGCCTGCCCTGCAAGTCCCCACAGGGGGGAGGTGGGGAGTGTCCCCAGATTTGTCTGCTCATGGCACCCCCAGACCCAGCTCCAGCCACTGCTGAACTGGAGGAAGGCTCTGATCAGCAGTGCCAGGTCAACATCAGAGCCCCACGGAGCACAGCCCCGACTCCTGATGCACAGAGAGTGGCACAGCCGAGGCTCTGGGTTAAACTCTGAGCTGCCAAAGCCGTCACTGAGCTCCAAAGCCTGGCCTGAGACTGTGCTTGCACAGATTTTGATAATGCAGCGTGTCAGCAGCCGTGGAGATGGAGTGATTAGGCTGGGGACACGGACACTTGTCTACACTTCATGTCAGCTTCGCCACCGCCTGCCTGCCTGTCAGCAGAGGTTTAGGGCTGTGATGAGAGTCAAACATGTGTGTGAGTGTGCACCTCTCTGTGTGAGTGTGCCCCTCCCTGTGTGAGTGTGCACCTCCATGCAGGTCCTGGTGCTGACCCCGGAGCAGCTTTGGCTTCCCCACGTTCGGGTGACAATTTACAGCCGCCCGTGACCCCGGCCACGGCGCTGCCAAGCTCTCTGTCCAGCCAGAGCTGCCTGGACCATGACTGCGCCCATAAATGTGATTTATAGGCAGCCTTTGGGGAAGGCACTGCCTCTCACATCCACTCATGGCACCAGATGGGCTGTCTGCTACTTCAGCACTGGGCTTGGTGGCAGTCAGGTGACCAGGGCAGTGCCACCTCCCTTGGCTGCCTCTCTAGCTGGTTAGATGGGGCCTGTCAGGAGTAGCCTGAGTTTTATAAATAGGTTTCTGCTCTCGGGTATTTAAAAATACAAAGCATTCAGCTGCACGAGAAAGACGGGTCTGAGGAGAAACAGCCACTTTATCAGAGAATAAATAAATAAAACCCCACTTTGATGCCGTCCTGGTGACACTGGGGCAGTGGGAGAAGTGAGGAGCTGGAGCACGGCCATCCCTCCCAGCACAGGATGGCAGACCCAAGAAACACAAATATGTAAAATAATGTTTTCCTCAGCTACAGTTTTCATACTCCAGCGTGGAGAAACGGCCTGCTCATCCAGCAACCGTAGAAAATCTCAATTTCCCACATAAAAATATTAGTGGCTGGCTTAAAATATTAACATGTGGATCGCATTGCCCTCAGAAGCTGTGGGATCGCAGTTTAGCATCAGCAGTTAGACACAGATATGGAATTAAAAATGTAAGCAGTGGCTTTTCAGGCCTTATTATGGCAGCGGGGAGGCCCTGCAGGACAGACAGGAGGGAGGGAGGAGTGGGGTGCTGGGCTGGGGTTTCCTCTCCCACTGCCACCTCCTGAGTGGGGCTGCCACAACCCTGGGTCAGGGGGTCCCCTCAAGGTCACCCCCCATCCTCCACCAAGCCAGACAGGCTGGAACTGAGAGGGACAAGCCGTGTTGGGGCAGTGGGAGTTTATGGTAAAGTTGTACAATATAACAGTGGAGGGCATGGCTGGGCTGGTGAGTGTGGCCAGAGGTGATGGGGATCCCCAGGACAACCCCATCGCTCCAGGGTTCTTCCCCTGGGCATGTCCCACATGTCCCCATCCCTCCTACTGCAGCACCCAGGAGTGACACCCTGTGATTTAGGGTGGCTCTGAGGACATACCCAGGTCTGGCCTCTGCAAAAGTCTGGGTTCAGCCTGGGGGTCAGCCCACATCCCCCTGTGTCCCTGGGACACCCCATCCCTCTGCCATGGGGCAAGGGCTGCATCCCTCCCCTACCCATCCCACAGGGACCCAGCCCCAGGCACGGCGAGGCCTCTAGGGGCTACTGTAATACAAATAATGAATAATGACAATGATATTAATGCTAAATCACAGATCTTCCACCAGCCCTGACACATGTAAACCCCTCTCCTGAGTAGGGACCCCGTTCCCTGAAGGTTTGGGACCCACGGATGTGCCGGTGCCAGCCCGGTGGGCTCCCAAGCGCGGCCACTTCTGAGCTGCCCGGGGAAGTTGGGAAGAGCAGAGTTTGGCAGAAGGTTAGCACTGGAAACAAAAAAACTGGACTAAATTATTATTCCACCCATAGCCTTCACAAGGAAAATAGAAGCAGCAGATTGAGGCCTGTTTTCATATTTGATAGGGAAGCAGATAAATGGCAGGCAGCTTGCTCTGATAAGGCCTTGCTCTGGGCATAACCTCTCTCTCTGAAAGCCTCTTACTATGCATAGAGTCAGGCTATCTGTGCAGCTGCACCTTGACACAAATATATCTGCACCCAAGATGAACCAATTCCCCCAGAAATTACAGGAGTGGGATTGCATCTGGGGAAGGGGCCGCAGCCACCGCTTTGCCACCTTCTTTTTTTAACGATACTTTTTTTTCCCCCCAAGTAGCTTCTCAGACAAACACTTTTCCCTTATTCTCCCTTCTGCCCCTGCATCGCTCCGGCCCCTGTGCCAGTGATGAGCAGAGAGCAATGGGGCGGCAGAGTCTGGAAAAAGGGATATAACCCTCCTGAACTATCTGATGCTTGGAAAGCACCCACAAACACTCCTTATTTGGGGGGAACAGCAGCTGAGGCGACATCAGTGTAACCTGGAAGTTCCCAGGCATGATTTTGTACAACGCCAGTGTGTCCATCACCCCACCTTGGGTGCTCCAGTACTTCCCAAAGTCCCTGCCCGTGACCACTGAGGCCAAATCCCCTCCTTTTCCATGGGACTGGCTCTTACATACCAAAGTACTTTGGGAAATGTCCTCCCAGGGCATCAGAAACAGATTTTCCAAAGGTCCCATGCAAGACAGAGGACATCCCAATGACAATGAGTCACCTTAATGTCCTCTCTGTCCCTGACAACTTCCCTCTGCTCCACTTTAAGGGCCAGAACAAATGTGTCCTGGTAAATATGACCCACAGTGGGGAAGGAGAGCTGGGCCAGGGCTGTGGGACTGGAGGATCAGGAATTGCAAGGCAGGAAAGGCACCTCCCATCTGCAAGAAAAGCCCCCAGCACAAGGAAGAATATCCTGAGCACTGCCAGTTCCCCAAGGAGCCAGAGAAAACTAAAGGAAAAGTTAGTCACAAAGATTTGGAAGGAAAGGAGGAGAGATACCTGAGGAAATGGCCATGGTAAGTGAGTACTGAGGAGTTTATAACCAAACCCATATTCATTCCCAACCCTTAATGGCACAGGAACTTTCCTTGCTGCCAATACCACCTTTCTTTTTTTTTTTTTTTCCCCTTTTTTTAACCAGAAGGGACCGCAAATTAGTTTTCCAGCTGCACGGCCACTTTAAAGACTTTATCCTAATGTTCTGTTTTGTGGTGACATGAGCTCCATCATCATAAGAAGAACAAATCAGCAATTAGTCTGCGAGAGGCATCGCCACGGAGGTAGAACAGCCCCTAGTCAGAGGGAGAGGGAATCCTTTACAATGAAGGGCCCCCGGGAGAGCTGGGACCTGGCCCTGGTGACGATGATTGATGCTGGCACTGCAGAGACACACCACACCCCCCCCTCCAGAAAATTAAAAGCCTATTTGGTACGGTACTAACAACACATCACATTGATATTGTCTCATTACCCATCAGCACAGGGTCCTCATCTTCCCATTTGTATGGTATTAGGGGGAAAACCCCACAGGACAAGCACTTTTCCCCTTTTCTCCTCGGCCATCCAAGGCACGCTTGGAAAATCTGAAAGTGAGGGTTGGGCAGCTTAGAGCCCCTATATCCTTCCTCTTAAAAATTATTATTATTATTATTATTATTATTCAGATTTATATATCACCTCAGAGCTGAGGGTCTGTGGGGCTGGGCAGTGCCCGTGCACAGCCCTGCTCCTGGAGCAGGCCCCTCTCTCTGGAGCTGAGCCTGGCACAGGGTGACGCCGACTCCCTGGCTCCAGATCAGAGCTGGCTGTGCCGGTGCCAACGCTGAGCACCACATGCCCAGAGCCCCTCTGGGATTTGCCTGTGGCAATAAGAGGGAACGGGCTCGTGCTGCAGACAGAGCCGGGGAGGGGGGAGCGGAGCGGGAGCGCTCGGGGCAGGGACGTGGGGAGGGATCTGCGAGGGGGGCAGGTTTGTCTGAGCGCTGCCGCAGTCGAGGTGCGACCGGCCCCGCTGCCAACTGTGAAGGGCCGTCGGTGCAAAAGTGAAATATTAGAGCTTCGGGGTTTCCCTGCCCCCACTGCTTCCAAACTGGCATCTGTTCCGTGTTGGGTTGGAGCAGCAGATGCCTGGTTGCAGCTAATGACAGCAGTAGTCTGTTAACAGATGCCACGAATCCAGCAACAGCCTTTGTCTGATCCAAACACCAAGTGCTGCAAAGGTAGTGGGGCCAAGGCCTTTCCCTCCCCGCCTGGGTCTGAGCTGGAGCTGCAGGCTCGCTCCTGTCCCCTCCCCAGTGCCAGAAGGGACACAGCTCCCAGGCCTGTCTGGACTGGAGCACATAAACCCGCTCATCCCACTCAGAGCATGGGCAGTGGTCCAGACAAACATCCCTCTTTTCTGCACAAGCGCTGTGTTGGGTGCTAAATCTGACACTTGCACACCCCTCTTCTCATTTTCCCTGCCTGGTTCCCGTTGGAGCTCCTGCCAGGGAGCCCCTGGCAGCCAGCCCTGCGCAGGCAGGAGGAGTGTGCAGATCACTGCTGTGCCAGTTCTTCCCCGCTCCAGCTCTCCCCATCCCACCCAGTGCACCCAGTCCAGCTGCTGGTTCGTCCCTGAACCCCGGCTCATCCCTCTGCCAGTACTGCATGGGCGAGGTGACATCTCCACCACCACAGTCAGGGTGACATCTCCACCACCACTGACCTGCCAGGGAATCTCTACTGCCCTCATCCCAATAGCACAAGGAATGTCCATTTCTGCACAGGACATTTAAGGACAGGGGCTGAATAAAGCATCCCTATGGCACCAGAAGCCATCCTCCCTCTGCTGTAGCTTGTTAATTGAATTCCTGGTGATGAGCAGGAAGGATCCCATTGCTCAGCCAGAGAAGCCAAGGCAGAAACAGCCCCTTTCATCCACCCACCACTGAGACACCTTCCTCTTCTCCAAACTTGTATTTTCTTGGACTTATCACCCTGCCACACTAGATGGGCAAGGACAATACAGGGAAGAACCAAATGAAGAGAGTTTTTAACCAACACACAGGAGCCTAAAGGATAATTAAATGACAAGACTTATCATCCCCCATGGGGCATTTCCATTGTACAACAGATTAAAAAATGTTTCCTTTCCAAAGGAAAAACAGTGGCAGATCTACCTTTTGCTGAATCTATTAGACAACTCAGCTGAAACAAGTTTCACATTTTTTAATTCGACCAGCTGATCCAATCCCCTGCTTTTGATTTCCCCAGATGGCAGGAGCAGCTGGAACGGAAAATCCTTCCCTGCCAGCACCGCAGCATCACCTGGCCATCGACAGATCGACGTGCCCGGCGCTTCGTCTGGGCCGAGCACGGAGGGAAAGGAGGGAAGGGAGCGATGTCAACGGTTCAAAACGTTTTGGTCTTCAGCCACCAAACAAACAAACCAACCACCCTCCTGCAATTTCAATCTGGGGAGGCTTTAGACAACACTGATACATGCTGCAGCAGATACACATTCAAGCTACATGCAAGCTGATGAGAGAAGTCAAAATTTCTCTGCTTAAATTTTTTTCTGTTGCAATATACTTTTTTTTTTTTTTAATAAAAGGATCTGCTTTCTGCAGAGCATTTGCATTTACTTCTTTTTACAAAGAAGCCCAGACATCAGAGCAAAGAGCCTGGCCCCTGTCTGGCCTTGCCGGCCCCTCGGACTGGGACGATTAAAGTAAGAAATTAAAACAGTGTCGAGGTTTTCCATGGAAAAGGCGGTACTTTGGCGTGCCGGGATGGAGCTGGTGCTGGTGCCCGGGTGCTGCTTGGCCCCCCCATCACCCTGTATGCAATCAACTGTTTACTCGGCATCGGCTATAAATGTGCATTTAATTGGGCACCTTTGCTCCCTCTCCCCCCTCCCCTTCTCCGAGGGCCATCTGAATGCGAGGGGGAACAGCCTCCGATTCATCCGCCACCGCCCTGGGGTCCCCCCTCCCCTCTCCCCGGGACCCACAAAGGAGAGGTCGCTCCCATGTCAAGTGGGGTGTGGAGACCAGCTGAGGAGCTCGAGAGCTGAATTGTGCCAATTTGTGCAGGCAGCGCCCGCTGACAAAACTCCCGATCGGGAGGCATGAGCCGGCATATGGTGCCTCACTCAAGGGCCTGTCATTCAGGGGACCGGCAAGTGATGGCTCTCTCACCCTCCCTTTATGGCCTTTCTGCTCCCTCCCGCGGGGGTGCGGAGGAGGAGAGGGGCACTGCAGCCCCTCTGCCCCCGTCCATCTGCACCCCGGGCCAGCCGAGCGTGGACGCTCTTTCTTTATCCCGTTCCCCTCCTCCGGTGTTCCCCGACGGCCCTGGGAAGGAGTTTGGGCTCAGTTTCGTGCTGGGTAATTCCCCAAACCTGGCTGTGTGTGCGGCTGCGACCGTCCCTGGCTGCCCTTCCCGTTCTGTTCTCCTCGATTCCCTTTCCCAGCTCTCAGGCAGCCCACCCTTTAGCCAGGGCTTGTTCCTGTCCTCCAAGCTGCCCTTTTACAAGCAGAAAAGCTGTTGGCGTGAAAGAACTACGAAGAGCCACCACTTAAAGCCCCTTTCAGGAGCAGAAGGTTTTCAGCTCTCAAAGAAAGAGGTTTTTTTGTTCTGGCTTTGATGTTTCTGGGGTCTGGGACTCTCCGCTCTTTTCTCCTCAATTCTGAGCAGGCAGATATAATCACTCTCCTCCTTCCCTGCCTCTATTCATCGATGCATTTTAAATAAAGTAACAACACAATCCCCAATTTGGGAACCGACCTCAAATTAGTGCCTGCACCGCTCTAACTGGGGAGATTTAATCAGGTAGCTAAGCCCCCGTTTTGTGAGAGGCTGCAGCCCTTCAGGGGGGTTTGGAAGCTGATCGGAGGGGGGTGGGAAGAGGGGGCAGCTCCTGCCATGTCCTCTCACAACCCCAGCACCCCAGGCTCCAACACTCCTGCTTATCTCCACCCGAGATCCCACCGTCGGGAAGAGCCACGTCTCGCTGCGAAGAGATGTGACTTGCAAAGTGTTCTGTGCCACCTCCTCAGTGCCAGATGACCTCCTCCCATCCCAGTCCCCATCAACATCCCCATCCGCTCCTGCCCTGTATCACACCACGCCTGGGAGAAGGATCGGAGTCAGAACATTGATAGGGAACCGCACGGACCTGATTCCCACCCCTTGGCTGGCTCTGATGGTTCTGTCTGTGATCACATCCCTGTTCGGGGAGGATGCTTCACTTCTAGCAGGTACTTAATCCCTGGACAGCTCCCACCATCCCACCGACAGCGCTTTGAAGAGCAAATCCCTTCCTGCCACGGCCAGAACAGCCCTACCCAGGGCAAACCAGCGGGGAGCACACTCCTGGCTCTTAATTTAGCTGAAACAATGGATATTAATGTGCTACCTCTTGCTGCCCTTCCCCTCCTTTGCCAGGCCCTGCCTGCCCACATTGCCAAGGCAAGAGCTGTAGGGGGATGAGGATGAGGTTCACCGGAGCATCCCAGTGCCACGGGCGGCCACTCAGCACCTTCCCACCGGGAATGCGCTGCAGTGTGCCATGGTTAGCAATGGTTTGGGAGCCCCTGCTCTTGGCTGGGCAGGAGTGGGCAGTCAGAGGCCCCAGCACAGCACAGCACAGCCCAGCCCAGCCTGGAGTGTCCCCGCAGCTGCTGCGGCAGTTGGGGGAACAAACCTTTAGAGACACCGTCTGTCGGCGGCTCCGGGGACATTGTCTCAGATCCCAGCACACTCCATCCCTTTCTCTGCCCTTCCCAGCCCATCCCTCCAGCCGCCCCCTCGCTCTGATTTAATTACAGCGGGCTCAGCCCCGCCGTGCCCGGTCGGCAGTGTGGGAAGGGCACTTTGTACCCGGCTGAACTCCCAGAGAATCTTTGGGGTCAACTTCCCACTTGCTCTCCAGGCAAGTTGGCCACTGAGTGCCGTGTTAAAGCCGTGTGCCCACACAGCCCCTCCCCAGCTCCCTGCCAGCTCTGGAGGTGAGCTGCCCAGCCACGCTCCCCGGCTAATCTCCGACCGCTTCCCTGGACTTCCACGGCCTGATTTCCCTGAAGTTGCTCAGTCTGCATTGAATGGAAGCAGCTTTAATGTCAGAGGCAGATGGGCACCTCACAAAGGCCCCTCACCTCTCCAAGCTGGTCTGTCCACATGCCTGATTAAATCCTAATACAGAAGTTAGAATTGATACAGTGGCTCTGGGGTGATTCAATTAGTGCAGCAGGCATGGAGAAAACAGCACAAAGAGATGTGGTAGTTAGAAAGTCATTTTCTTTTGATCATTATAGCATCTCACACGTGGAAGCAGAAAATTATAGGCTCATGCGTCTTTGCTTAATATCCTCTGGGGCCAGATTTGTCGTAACATTGAAGTTAGCTGTCAGAATTGACAAAATCATGTGGTGTTGATGAATTTACAGTGCTGCTCTTAAAAGCCGAAGCAGGATCCAGGAAATGTCTGCCAGACAAATGTATTCAACTTCCATAAAATCACCTTTCCCTCCCTCCCTCCCTCCCCTGCCCCCTCCCTTGGCTGCAATCCCTCCCGGCCTTTGTGGTGCCTCCGCCGCCGGTGCAGATGCCCGGCTGGGACGGGCGCCAGCCGACTTTGCGCTGCCTGTCCCCACGTGCCGCCTTTCTTTTGGGGGTGCCACAGCCTGCACTGCCCTGGGACACCTCTCAGTGCACCTGTGCCCGACAAGCAAACAGCCCAAACCCACCAAATGCTTTAAATGGTGGGATAAACACCTTTTTTATGGCTCCCGAGGCAAGTTCGGCGCCGGAGAGCGGCAGCCAGCGATTCTCACTCGGGCTCCAGTGTCACCACAGAGCAGCTGTGGCACGAAATGCAGCAGTCACAGCACCCCACACACCGGGTGCGAGGAGCACAGCCCTGGCCAGGGATGCTCAGGGCCTGGTGCTCCTGCTGTGGCACAAACCCACCCTGAATCAGCCTCTGAGGGACCCGCAGGTCTGTTGGAAAGGGTGATTTGGAGGAGTGGGACCCCTATGATTGTGTGGCTGATGTGTCCCCCATGTCAGGGAGGACTGGTTGTCCTGCCTGTCCTGTCCTGCTGGTTGGCAAAGAGATTTAGGGGCAGAGGCACCCAGTGCACCACTGGGTGATGGCACAGAGAAACAAGCAGTAGAAATGCATAATTGCAGCTGATAAAAGGGCATTTCTATTGGCAGTGGACCTAATGGGCTGCTGTGTTCTCTAGGAGGGCACAGGATCCATCAGGACAAGCTGCTCTCTGGCAGAAAAATCACAGATAAATGTTTGTTCCTGGTGTCCCCTGTGCCCCTGCTGCAGAGTGGGAACCTCAGGGCAGAAAAGGAGGGATCTCCTTCCCAAACTCACCATCAAACTGCAGGTTCTTGGGAAGAAGGGTGCCATTCTCTCTATATTTTTTAATAACAAGCAAAAATATCAGCTGGTGGGGCTCACCCAACTGCCCTGAAGCAGCAGAGAAGCTGGGCCTTCCATCTCCACAGGACTCTGCTCGGAGCAGCTGAACCCACCATGGCACTGCAGCAGTCTGCTGCCATCCTTAAACCACCTCCCACAGTACCCAACATTTCCCAGGTGCTCTCTGGATTCTGAAACTAAACATCCACCAACCCCCTGATCCCAATCGGATCCCAATGCTGGAGAATCTTCTGCCATTGTCCCACCAGGTGTGGTCCATCTCCTTCCAGAGGCAACCACTGCTTGTCCCCCAGTAGACTCCAAGTTACCGGTGCTGTACCTCACTCAACACTAAAGCAACAACCCACAGACACAGGAATATACTTATTGCAGGCCATATTTTCCTACCCCTGCCCTGGAGAGGTGGAAAGGTTCAAAGGTCCCGTTGCCTCTTGCCTGGAGACTCCCTCTTGCCGTGAGATCCTCAATGCCACACGAGCGGGGCCGGCGCATTCTAATCACTTCCCTCACCACAGGAGCTCCTCTAGCTCATTAACTGAGCTGTGCTCATTGTTTTGCCCTTGCTTAAGCAGCTACAATTTTTCTCCTGTATTTAACACAAACCCCATCTCAGCTGCTCTCTCCATACACACACACGCACACTGAGGGTCCCGCTCACAAATTTGGATGACAGATTTTTTTGGGGGGTTTTTTGAGAACAGATAAATATTTTGGCTATGGAAAGATGGAAACATTGGTTTCTCATCACACACAGCCAGAAAGGGAAAACCAAACTATGCCAAAGCAAAAGCACGTGCACGGCCCAGCCTGTTCTCAGCCAACGTGACACCGATGAAACCAATGGCGCTGCCCTGACACCAGCAAAGGCACGTGGATGTCCCTCTGGCCTTCCCCTTTCATCTCTTTGTGTCCATCCTTCCTCTGCAGAAGGATATTCCTAGACAAGTCCCACATGCTTGATTTTAATTTTTTTTTTTTAATATTTCTAATCAAGAGGTGAACTTGTGAAGGATTTTTTTTTAAAGGTTGCCATCCGTAAGAAAATGCTATTTCTAACCAACTTCTATGATTTTTGGGGAGTGAGTTTTATACAGTTTGTTCATCTTGAGGAATCTCTTTACCTTCTATTCTTCCATCTCTGTCTGGTCTTCAAGATATGCTAATCAGTGTGTAAGTATATCCTTTCAAATAATTATCATACATTATACTCTACTCATCTCTGTATAATTTCCTCATATGCATAATCGTATTTGACTTCCTTATGAATGTAAAAACCATCTTACCTTGGGCAAGTTAATCTTCATTGATTGAATATCAAATTCATTTGAATGTGTTAGCAAAGCCTTCCCCCTCCCTCCTGAACAGGAGAAAACGGAAGAGAAATACACATTTCCTATCCTGCTGCTGAAGGATTTGTGTTTATTTGGTCTTTATTTCTCATTTTGCTCCTTAAGTCCCTTTTTGCTGCCCCACTTCACTCTGCGTTTCTTTAAATAAAAATTAAAAAGGAGAAAACCCAAATAACAACGGCGCTCGCCTTATTTGGAGATGAAAAATGCGCTTCTGAGAAGAATAATTAAGGAACCACAGAACCT
>JAWWLV010000053.1:1686035-1729330 GCA_035041135.1 Platyrinchus mystaceus
GCTGCCTGTTGCTTTCCAAGCTTGCTGCTGCCTGTGCCTTGCTCCTCCATCCCAGCAGCAGGGCTATCTCCACCCCACCCATTACTAAAGCCTGCACATCCTCTCTGCTCACAACTCCATCCCCACCATCCAATCCCTATCCCGACAGAGATAAGAAAACAGTCAAAGTTATTCCCACCATCAGTTACGCAGGACAGGGAGTCATCAGTCACCTGGAACCACCACAGATCTTTTCCCACCTCATCAAAGCAGATGAGCCGTGTGCTGAAGGGGATGCTCGAGCTGAAAGGGATTCAGGGAACACAGCCAGGCCTGACCTCCTCCCCAGCTCGGGGCTGCTGAGCCCTGTGGGATTTATTCTGCCATCTGCCCGGGTTTTGGACTGTGTGGCTCCAAGTGCCCAGAAGCAGCTCAGGTTTTCCCATTGCCTTTGTCCTCCCACCACCAAGGACAAAGATCCTGAGGGGTTTCCAACTCTCCTGTCCCACCAGGGCTCTGGGAGTTGGACTGGGACCAGTGAGAACCAGTAATCCCACTTGAAGGGAGTTACAAAGCCTAGGAAGACGTTGGGGTTCAATGTTCAAACTTCTCTGCCTTCAATTTGAGACTACAACACATTCAAAACCCTTTATACATATCAGAGAGACAAACTTGGTTCTATAATTAGGAGCTTAATTAAATCTACCTCAAATTTTCCAAAGACTTTGTGGGCTCATGCTTACATTAATTTAGGGGTTTCCCATTCAAAACTAACTCTGCCTTGCAAGCTGGTTTTGACCTTCATTAATTTTTGGTGCTAAAACACTTCTAAAGGGTTTGGTGTAGCCTATTCTTATGTGATTGTGGCACTACTCTCTTTAATTGGTGCTTTTTGAGGTTAATTGAAAAGGAATCCATGATTGGCAAATCGAAATTAAGAGAATTTTGTAGGGATTAAAGTTGTCCTGAAACAGTAGTGAGAAAAATGTTTATCTGGGAAGATGAAATTTCCATGCTAGTGATGCATTTCCCAGTCCCACAGCCCGGGTATCCCCACATCCTTAGCTCTGTGACTGTGAAATGAGGGGCCAGGCAGGGGCTGGGCCACACTGGGAAGATGCTGTGGGTATAAAGGCTCATTTTAATCTAAATGCAGTTAACATGCTCAGAGTCATTTGGGATAAATGGGATACTTAAGGACACATGATGGCTAATCTCTGCTATGACATTTGTGGAGGAGGAGGAGGAATAATTTAGACCGAGGGTATTGTGCTGCTCACCAGTTGTCCCCTCTCTGCCACCATAAGTGGACCTAATTGTCAGGAGGACAGTGGGCACAGTGGTGGCACCTCCCAGCCAAGGGGCTCACCAGTGCTCCCCTGCTCCTCTGCAGAGGCATCACGGACCCCATTTTTCAGGTGGGGAACTGAGGCACAGAGTGGTGCAAAGAGCTGTGGGATGTCTCTGAATCCGAGCTCAGGCTCCTTTTGCACTGATTGGCAGGAGAGCCAAAGGGGTAGGAAAAGCAGGAGAGAGGAGCTGGGCAGCTCATTTACTGGCAGTGACACACCGGTACAGCCCCTGCTGCTCACTTGTCCTCCCAACATAGTCAGGAGTATTTCTGGGGTGCTCAGTCGAGAATTGCTTTTGTTTCTAAAGTTAGAGACATTTTTTACACATTCTTTTCAGTGCAGATTCTGGGGTTTGCACCCGACATCCTGTCGAGGCTCTTTCAAGCACCAGTTTCCTGATTTGCACTTGAAACACATCACAAATTATCAGCAGAATCAAGAAAGCCAAAAGATTTTCAGCTGATTTTCCAGGGCCTTTGTTCAGCATGGCCTTGGCAGAGGCCCTGCTCCCCCGTGCCCCTGCCAGAGCAAGAGTATCAATAGACAGATAATCATTATACTGATCATTGCAGCATGAGTTTGGGGGAACAACAAGGTCGTAGGAGAGTGACAACATCACTGCTTCCCAAGTGCTGACCCCTCTGAACTCAACAGCAAAACTCCCCTTGGCTCCATGGAGCCGGGATTTCGCCCCTAGATGGCTCTAGGATATAAGTTGTTCCAGGCTATGCTGAAGGATGATTTGCAAATCTCCGTTCCCTGTTTGTGTCACAGCAGTACCTGAGGGTCTGGTTGTTTCCTCCAGGCCCTGGAGGTACCTGTTGTCCCTGTCCCAGAGCACCTGCACAGCCTGTGCCACCCAGTGCACGGAGTGATGTCCCTTTCCATGCCACAGAGCCCGGCGGTGTGACATGCTGGAGATCAAAGATCAGCCTCAGAAGCACTGGCAAGCTTCTCTGTGTGGGAAAGCTGCACTCCTGAATCCAAGACAACCCCTCATTTGGCTCCTGTAAATGAACTCCCCCAGCTCTGATGTGCTGCTGGTGCCTTAAACAGCGGGGAAGGATCGGGAACGTGGGATTTAGAGCAGTCACATCACCACATTACTCTGGAGGGACGGGAGATGTACAAGGAAAAGTGGCAGATCCCAGGTAGGGAGAGGAAGAGGGAAAGAAGTAACTTAGGGAAAGCTGAAAGGCAATAGCTCTTCCCTCCTGCTCTGCTGGTGAAGCTACTAGTAATTAAAATCCAAATGATCTGGCCGGGCTGCCCCTGCCTGCAGAGACACATCGCCCATTTCCGCCCCAGAGATGAAAAGTTTAACCACCTTTAATGGAGAGGGGGGAAAGCATTGCCATACACACTCCATCACATATTTATGACGCTTGAAAAAAGATCAATAGCAGCTATATGCAAGGGTCTATAAATTTAATGCAGCATGATCATTTAGTATCAGTTGTTTCTTAGATTAATAACACCGGGCCGGGCCGCAATCCTGAAATATAATGAAGTAATGCTGACTGCTTACGTACAACATGCACAGAGTTGTCTCCATCACCTTGGCCCTTTGCTAGATGCTGCCTCAGGAAGGGAGAGGGATTCACCTGCACAGCTGCCTGTGCCACCCCTGGGTACCCTGGCCAGAGCTGGCAGTGCCCACCGCTGCTGACCGCACTGCCTCGGCCGATAACGTGCACGAGAAACAAGTGAGAGGGGAAAAACTGCGCCACGAAGATGTTCCTGGTGCAAATGTCACAGTGTTGGGATGAAGCCCTCCAAGCTGAGCATCTCCTTCTCCAGCTGGTGGAAGGCAGAAGTGCTCAGCACCCCCCTGCCTGCACTGAACATCCCTGCCTGTCTCCACGGGCTGCCCAGGGGCCAAGGACTGGCTCTTCTCGGTGACCACAATATGTTATGGTTCAGTGGAAGGACCTTAAACTTGCAGACAAGGACAAGGCAGTAAAAGATGAAGCACCTGAACCCCCCATTCCCAGATTACTAGACCCCAGGTGTGTGCTAGGGAGCAGTTAAATTTCATCATTACCCTTTCTTCTATGGTATTTTTTATAGTCCTTTTTACTACTGGCACTAAAGGTGCCGGACGCATCCCAGGAGCTAAGAGGACATCACTCGTCAACCTGACTGCTCGCTGATATAAAAAATGACAAGTCCTGGCTTAATCTTTCTGATAACTGTGTTCTGCATGGCCCATCCATCTCCATGGAGGAGTTTTGGTGAAGCCGGAAGACAAGAACATCACAGCATTTAAGAATGAAAAATTAAGTGCCCTTTTTGAGCACAGCATGGAGCTTATTACCACAGAAGTGTTCGCCTGCTACTCCTCAGGTTGTGTGCATGTGCCTGCACTTGTCTGGAGCGAAGCTCCTGCTCTCAGCCTTTAATAATTTGGCTGAAAAGAGGGAAATAGAAGAAAAAAAAAAATCAGAGAGATTGATCAACTGATTCAAAAGACCTACAAGTTCAGAGCCCTCTGACTTCAAAGCGGTGAAATCCAGGGATGCAGGGACACAACAACCCTGCCTACAAGACTTCCAAATCACTGCTGAGGCTCTGTGGCCCTTTGTGAGAGCCTTACAAGTTTCCTAAAGCTCCAGCTCCTGGATTCAGGGGAATATAAGAAAATTTTATATATATATATATATAACCAGTAGTCACGGAGGAAGGTTTTAAAAACTGAGCCTTAACAGTGTAAAGCAAATGCAGAAACCCCCTAAAATTATTACTTTCCTAGCATCTTTTTTTTCACTCTGCAAGTTGGCACTGCTAAACTTTATCCCAATGCTCCCGAGACCTGGGACAAACAGCTGCCCACACTCAGCTACTGTTCACTAGAAGATTTTTAGAAGTAAAGCCACTAGCCACAGACACTATTGTATCAGAAATCAGGCTCTTTTCATCAATTTTGTGCCTCTCTGCTTGGCTGCAGTGCAGCACTGCCAGGGAGCAGGTGGAGATCCACAGCCCCAGAGGCAGGACGGCTCCCCCCGTCCCTCCGTCCGTCCACAGATGTTGCAGCTTCATGTGAACTGGCAGCATAGCAAATTGTAATTTAATTAACTCTTAAGCATTCCTGTAATCCAGGCTGACAGGGCTCTCCCAGCCCTTTGGTTCAGGAGCCCTGTCTCCATTGTCTCTTTTGGCAGGGCCGAGGGATTGTCTGAGGAGCCAAAGTCGATTGAGTCGTCTCGGAAGCACGACATGAAGTCCCTACTCTGGAGCACAGGTTCCCATCATCCCCTGGCTACACCTGGATGTCAACTCACTCTGACTTAAAAAAAAAGCCCAAACTGCCTTGTTTTATGCCCTTATTGTTAATTTTAAGCACTCAATTGAAAACAGCTTTAACAGTGGGAAAAGAGGCAGAAGGATGGTCTCGGAGAAGGTCCCTGTCCTGGTACAGGCAGGCACTGAGCTGCAGGAGCCACCTCAAGGGAGAGGGGAAGGGAGTTTCCAAAAAAACATTGCTAAATCCATGGCTTCTCTCTTCAATGACCAGATGAAGAGCAAGTCAACCCCAGCAGAGGGATGGTCACCCCACCCTGTTAGAGCCACCCTGAGCCCTTCCTCACATGTGGCTCCTACGGCTGGTGGAAGAGGGGCTTGGACGCTACTTCACAGGCAGAGCTGGGCTGATGCTGAGTGTCCCTGATTTCCCTGAGTCTCAGCTCTCCCCTCAGCCACACCAACACCAAAACACTGCCCTCAGCTTGGCCCTGCAAGGTGAACACACCAGCGAGGAGCTGCTGGTGCCGCAGCGCAGACGCCACAGAGAAACCCAGACAAGCCCTTGGCCTCGCTGGATGTAGGTCAGAGTGCCAGAAATCAAAGTCTCCACAGCCTGTTTCAGGCACCTAATCAGGAATTGCCCTCCTGGGTCATTTGAAATGGCTCCTTGCATCCTTCTCCTCCAGCCCTGAGGTGTCCCTTTGAGCAAGACAGCTCCCACGGGCTTTAATGGGGAGAAGGCAGCCAGTGCTAAAACAATTCACAACGGAGAGGGGAGAGGTGGAAATTTTCCATTGAAACCTACTTTTCATGGAAAATTGGGTTTCCAACAAAATGAAAGCGAGTGCTTTTTCTTTCCCTGCTGTTTTGATTTTTCATCAGAAAATTAAAGAACACTGTCACAGTTTCTTTCCCAATTTTTTTTTCCTTTTCAGCTTCTTTTGGCCAAAGGGTATAAAAGATATTTTGGGTCCCTCCCACAGTTTCTCAGGTTTTATATATTTTCAGTTTCCAGATGCAAACCTGGAATTCTGTGTGGGGAATTCAAACAGCAAACTGAGCTCTCCCTGCACCCCTCTTGTCCAGGACACCACCACACTGCTCTATTCACCCTCAGCAGCTACCTTGCTTTCCATAGGATTTATGTGGATTTGGGGTTTCCTGATTCTCCTAGCCCTTCCACTGAAGCTAATTGCCACACTGCATGTCCCAGACATTATCTCCATTTCACCCCCTTGTATTTTATACAGGAACAGGACTCCTGTGGCACCCCTTGCCACAGGGCCACAGTAAATAACAACACAACAATGTCTGGCACGTACAGTCCCCACGGGAAAGCAGGTCTGCTCCTTCCTCTGATGGAAAAGGGGTTCTGCTCCTTCCACCACTGAAGACAGAAAACAATTAATGCCACCCCAGCACCCTTAGGAGAAAGGGGTGCAGGGCTCAGCCTGGGCAGACAGGGGTGACAGTGTGTGACCTCACCCGTGGCAAATTCGACAGAGCAAATCTACCAACCCTCATCAACGCTGGAGCAGTGGGACCTGATAATTGTACATGCCTTGTCTGAGTGCTTGAAGCATCCTCAATGAAAATTGCTAAATAAATTTTGCCAATTAAAACACACAGTTCCCTCCATTCTACCTGTCACTAAAGAAAGTTTCATTTATGAAATGCATTAATCGTTGGATCTCCAAAGCCCCATAAACCTGTGAATCCTGCCTGGTGTATAATCTTCTAATCTCCTCCTCCTTAATCTGCTCACTATGGAAACCCCTGTCATTAGGAAACAAATGGCTTTGTGGGCTGCCTTATTATTTGCAAGGCAAGATGTAAAAGAGGGCGAAGCTGATCGGGGAGGACAGTATAAATTACTGTGGTGTTTACCTCGGTCATGTAAAAGAGCTAAACAGTGACTGGCAATAAAATAGCAATCCCGTTATCAGAGAAAACTTTTAAAACCAGATTAAGGGGGATGGTGTTCGTGTCGTTATCGTGCCTGCCCCTTCCTGCCAGGGTGTTTATCAGGTAAGTGACTCCAGGCAGAGATGGTGCCTGTTCATTTGTTATCAATTCTGCACTGGTTTGTGAGAGGTGAAGCCACAGGTTAATGAAAGTGTGCCCTGTCCCTGGGTGCTGGGGTGGCACTGGGAGCACTGCCATCCTCCTGGGGTGGCAGCCCCGGGGCCCCAGCACTTGCAAGGATGGTGACATTCCCTGCCACTTGGGTGCAATCCCCCCAGATCACTATCCATGGCTGTGTCTGAACTGGGAACACGATCAGAGCTTGCACACAGTCTTTGCTACACCACTTCTGTGGCCAAACCACATCCTGCACGAGCTGTCCCGTGCCCAGTGCATGAAACACACCTGCCTCTGCCCAAGTGCCAGCTATTCCCATCAGCATTTTGGTTGCTGACCACAGCTCCTCATTTTTTCCCATCCAAGTGATCAGGTTTCACTGATGAAAAGGTGTGGGAGAAAGGAGAGAGATGATCTGCTGTGTGCCAGGGGAGGGAAAGCCATCATCCCTGTGCTCTCTGGGGCTGGACACAGCGTGGCAGAGCTCCCTCCTCAGCCAAGACAATTGAACATTCTTATCCAACATGGAGCAATACAAATTACTGTCCTGCCTAAAACCCAGCTCAGAGTGCTGAGAGGAACAGGAGTGGTGACAACAGCAGAGCAACTTGAGATATGATCTGACCTGCTCCCTGAAAATACCCCCAGGGCTCAGCATTGAGCAAGTGCCTGGATTTTCCTAACTTAGAGAACACACCAAGTCTGACCAGGAGAGGCTGGAACCCTTCTGTGAAATCAGGGAGGGATGCAGGATGAAGAGGTGGAAAAGCCCTGGGCTTGGGTGTGAAAGAATGAGCCAGCTCTGGGTGAGGGGCAGCAGCCACAGAGGGAGTTGGGCACTGCGGATTTGAGGGGGGAATTGCTGCTTTCTCTGGAATAGCTGCTTTCTCTGGAGCCCTTCCCAGCACTGACCTTTGGCTCAGGCAGCGTGTCCAGCACCCACTGCTGCTGAAACCTCATCCATCAGCGACCCCGAGCAGGAGGAGACACGGGCGAGAGGGAACCAGGGGGAAAAAGGGACGCGAAATAAGAAGGGAATTAGAAAAGCAGGGACCCCAATTCTGAAAGTGCTGACGGTGCTGTGCTGTAATTAATAAGCACCAAATGTAACAGGGATTCGTACGGCGCAGGGAAGAGCACCTCATTAATCACAGCCCAAGGTGTCGAGATGCCAAACAGGAGGAGGACCTGCCAGACACAGGCAGGGAGTGGAAGGGTCCTCCAGAGCGAGAGCTGTGACTGCAGCATGCCCTCCAGACCAGGCACGAAACACCATTAAAAACCCTAAAATATGGCCCACAAACCTCTTCCCTCTGTCCCTCTCCTTCCCAGTATTTCAATTCTCATTCCTCTGAGGGTGCCTCCTCACTGGCTGGGCTTGTTTCACTCATGTACCCATCTAGATCTCTTGGACTACTTCGATTTTTTACCTTGTTTATCTGCTAACATGGTATAATTTAAAGAACAAAAAGAGGACTATTCATCTTTTGAAAGAAGAGAAGAATAGAGGCTTGCCAGCTATTTAGCTAAGCTTTCTTTGATAGAAAACTTGAGCAGGCAATCATCAGTAAACCCAGTATTTGCAAAATGGAAATAAATGAGAATCGTGTCTGGAAGCCCAACATGTCCATCTCTGTATTGTCTTTGTGCCAACTGCCTCCAGACACTGTTATCCAAATCTGAGAATGCTGGGTTGGGCCCTCTAGTCCCAGCCATCACCACTGCTTACTGGGAGCACTGGGAAGGCCATTTTGCATCCTGAGCAGCCTGGCCAACACCAACTGATGAAGGAATCACCTGATGCAAAGCTGGACACACTCAAGGGGTTTCCACCCTCACCCATCCATCCACAGCAGCACTATAGGAATGTTCCCTATAAATATAGATTCATAAACCCAAGAGCAACAACAACAACAACACCAGCAACATATTAATGCCTCTAGTTGCTTATTCACAGTCAATGGTTATGTTTTCCTTCAAGCAAGCCATTAAACTTGTTAGCTCCTGGTTAGACACTAATTTTCTTTTTCAGAGAAGCGGAGTGTTAGGAATTATGTTAATGAAGTATAAATCAAATCCATGCTTAAGTCAAGAGGCTGATGCCATCTAAACATATCTTATGTATCAAGAGCAATATAATTTCACAGGTCTAATCCATCAGTAGCCAGGCTGGTCAGCTACTTCATTAAAAATAGATAATTAATGTCCACTAATAATCTGCTGCCTTGATTTTGTTGTTCTTGAGGGGAGAAAAAAAAAAAAGGAGAAAAACTCCACATTTTAGATGGTTTTAAATGGCATATTTTAAAGGAGGTAATTGTTGAACATTAATTTGCTATCAATCAGGAGTGCAGTCGGAGTTATCTCTTTACCTCATCACGCTGAAAAGCTGGAAGGGGAAGAGCAAACAGCAACAGGAGGCTGCTGGGAAAGCGAGCTGTCGATAACTGCGCCGGGAAATGAGGAATTCCCGGGATAACGGTGACACTACTTAGATATGAATGGTGCTTCCAACGTAAAATATGGAGATAACCAGGCAACAAATAGGTCATTTCTTGTAGCACTTCAGCAGCAGAGAGTATTTGTGCAGCACGAGCACCATCTGTTTGCTGTAACCTCGGCGATTTGGGGTATTTATTGGTACTTGCCATTGTCCCAGGACCTCTCTGGAGAGGAGGGTTTGATCTCAAGTGCTTCCTCACTTGGTGCGTGAGAGAGATGAGGGAGCTGGTTATCAGCGGGGATGGGGCATTGATCAACTGGATGGTGGTGCTTTGCCCCAGGAAAGAGAATAGAAAAGGGAGAGAGAGAAAAGGGGAAAAGAAAAAAAAAAAAATAAAAACCTATGTCTCATTTGAGCTCTCCATCATCCAAAAAACGTGAGACACAGAAGGTGCCTCGGCTATACCGCACTGAAAAATGTCACACCCTGTCTATAACCATGCCAGGCCTTCAGCCAAGAAATGTGTTGGCATATTCAGACCTGAGAAATCCCAGGAAATGCCAACAAAGTGATGCTGGGGATGGATTTGGCCGAGTTTGCAGCCCCCATTTGCGTGGGAAAAAAAATAAAGACCAGTTCTCCCTTATAAGCAATAAAAGGGAAAAAAAAAACTGTAAAAGAGGCAGAACTCGTGCTTAAAAGCAGAAGCACATGAGGATGGGATAGGCTCAGGGTAAAGGGACAAGGATGATTTCTTAAAGATTTTAAGTTGCAATTAAGCACAGGGGAGAGGAGAGGCACTGGGGTAAGTTTTGTTAGCACACCTCCTGTACGTCCCACTGCTTTGGGAGAGCATCCCTCCCTCCTGCCTCCTCCTCATTATTATTATTTGTGCATGGTGCTCCGTAGAGCAGCTCATAACTCACCCTGTTTATGATAAAGCAGAGCAGTTGTTTTTGGAGACAGGCACTTTGGTATTCCGTGGCCCCAGAGGCTGTGCCGTGGTGTGCTCCCTCCTCCACTCACTACTTAACGTGCCAATTTTTTCCTCCCCTTTCTCGAGTGTGCCTGAAGGAAATTTATTGCAGCAGGCAACTGCTATGGGCAAATACTAATAAAATGCTGTTTTGCTGCAATTTGTTTAATTGGCCACAGAAGAGAAGCCTTGCATGTTAGATCCACCTTCTGACACCTCCTGCCCAGTCCACAGATGTTCTCACCATGAAGTGCTCACATCTCCGTGTTTATGGTGGGGAGAAAACAAACCCCTACTATTAAATCTTTACTATTGCAGCAGATCTGATTTGATTTAACATGCATATTTACTGTGGCAGGCTGCTGGCAACCTCTCTGATTTATTCAGCCAAAGGTACTACTTTAACACACACTCTCCCCTCTTTGCCACCTTCCAGATGCTCCTTCCCATCCCAGTCCCATAACAGACCCAACGGATGTGCTTTGTCTGGTGGGCAGCAAAGGGGGAGGCAGAGACACAGCTCTGAAACATAGCCTAGTGGTCATCCTGGAGACATTATTTTTCATGCTAAATGCAGATTTTATGGCATCAGCTCAATGATGAGGGTCAGGACTGGGGCTTTGCCCCGACTTCCTGACTGATCCAGGGATGAGCTGTTCACAGTTGCAAGCCTGGGTTTGCAGTGGTTATCCCAGAGATCAGGAAGCCTGATCTGTGTTTTCACAGTGCTTTGGGATCCCTAGATGAAGTTGCTGATCAAAGCATTTTAGCAGTTTTCTATTACTGAGGAGAAAAGGACTCCCAGAATATGACTTCCTAGGAGCACAGTCAGCTGTGCCGGGCAGGGAAAAGCAGCATCCCAAACACCACAGCAAAACCGAGCTTGGCAACAGCCAGCGGCTAACTGGGAACTGTGCAAGCTCACCAGTGAGGGGAGTCTGCAGTTCTCACTGCTGGCACAGTGGAGCCCTTGCTGGGAGGTGACAGGAGGGACCTTGCAGAGCAGGAGCTGCCCCGGGTGATCCCACGGCATCGGCAGATTCGGGGGAATCTCATTCATGCACCTCCAGCCCTCGGTACACACCACCTTCCCCTGCATAGATTATTCCCTTTACACACTAAGCCTTTATCTGAAGGCAGAGAATGCCAACCATTATCCCTGGGCATATCAGATCAGCTCCTCCATTCTTTTATCTTCTCTTATTGAGGAGATTAGCACAGTGCTGAGCTCTGGAAGCCCCCCTGGAAGGCAGAGGTGCTGATTGCACAGGAGGGTGAGGCTGTGCTAATTCTCACATGACCTTTTCCTAAAAACAATATACAAATGGGTCACTTTGTCAGGAGTAAATAGGCAGGACATCTCTAGTGCTGGCTGAGGCAGTACTGAGCCACCAGACACATGCAATGGATAGCACCTTCTCTGTGCAGTTTTTATCCAGACAGATCATTTTGGGAATCATGAGGAGAGAAAGCCTCACTGTCTGGCTGGTTTACCTTCCTCTCCCATGACAGGGACCCTGCAAGGATGCAGAGCTTGCTCTGAGCAGTGCCAGTGGCACTGAGCTCCAGAGGGCAGAGCTGTCACTCCCCAGGGGTGGCAGCCAGGCTGGCACCAGGCCTTGTGGCCAGGAGGGACCCCCCGAAGCTGGGGGTCTGTGGTCCTGCTGCTGCACAGACCGAGGGTCAAACACCCCCCGCGCTGCTGCGTCTCTCCTCTCGCTCGGGAAAGATTCCAAAAGCCTGGCTGAACTCCTCCAAACCGCTTCACAGTTTAAAAACTGGGGCAGAGAAACCTCACAAAAAGAAACTTTCAGAAATTTCCTGACTCCAACGAGGCCACAAGTACTGGGACAGCCGGTTCCGCTCGCGCCGCCCCCGACTCCCGCGCGCTGTCGTCTGCCGGTCTCGCCCCGTCTCCCTCAGGTGGCTCTGAAAATGGGTTGAGTGCGCTTCTCGGGCCCCAAGCAATATTTCACAGCTCTTATTCCAATCTCTGGAGTTCACTCAATTTATACTTATTGTGTCTTGCTCCTCTCTGCACCGCTTGTAGGAACCCCGGAGCTGTTGCTCACTCCAAGGAATTAATAATACTCAGCCCCGGAACAGCTTAAATTATTTTGGGTTATTTTATGCAAATAGAGGCTACTGGAAGTGCAGGTAGCTGGATGGGGCAGTGCAAGGGATCCTGCCTACAGTCCTGCCTGCATTGGGAGATTGATGTCTGAAGAGCAATTCCCTAGTAGAAGGGAATACGGGAGAGCTGGAGAGGGACTTCTGATGAGGATGGAGTGACAGGACAAGAGGGGATGGCTTTAAATTGACAAAAAAGTTTAGATTGGACATTAGGAATAACTTTGTCCCTGTGAGGATGGTGAAGAACTGGCACAGGTTTCCCAGAGAAGCTGCCCCATCCCTACAAGTGTTCAAGACCAGGTTGGACGGGGCTTGGAGAAACCTGGGCTAGTGGAAGGTGTCCCTGCCCGTGGCAGGGGGTGGAACAAGATGATCTTTAAGGTCCCTTCCAACCCAAACCATTCTGCTGTTCTGTGACCCCTTCCCAGGAGCTGGGGCAGCGGAGGGGGCCGCCTGCATCTCACCAACCATCACTTCTTGGCACCTGTGCCCTCGGGCACCACTCCAGCCAAACCTCAGGCTGGGCACGGTGCCACGGTGACAGATGGCCCGAGTGCCAGAGCCCGGAGCCGCGGCACTGCCTGGAGGCGCCCGCTTTGCAGGGCTCGGAAGACAATTCCCAGGCCAAGACTCCCAGCACAACTCCACTGGGAGCTGAGAGCAGAGCCAGGCTGCACCCAGGGTGATTGGGAGCAGAATTCAGCTCCATAAAGGAGAGGGACCCTCCGTGTGCCTCAGCACGGGGGCTGTGCTTGCTCCAGCCGGGGCTGTGGACGTGGCTGAGAAGCTGCTGGAGCCCTGAGTTTGTGGGGAGGGAGAATCCCGAGCCCCAGGCCACACTGCCCAGCCCCAGCTGTGGGAAAAGGCCCTGTCTTCTACAACAGTGCACGTAATATCCCTTGCAAAGGTTTACCGAGGTTACTCGTGTATTAAGTTAAGCTAACCAATTTACAATGCAAATGTTACACAGCTTATAAAGGGTAAATGAGTTGTATGTTGAAGGAGATAGGCTTTACCCAGACAAAAGTGGAACAGACCTGTGGCAAACTGCAATTAATGACCTGAACACATCTTCCAGAATGAAAAATTCATCGAGTCCTCTAAGGATATATAGCCCAAGCAGAAGAAATTATTCACCACCTTCTACATATCCAAAGTGTCACCAAGCCTATTTATCTGGCAAATAAAGTACTTCCCTTCAGCCTCAATATTTCTGCTGCCGTATGGTCCAGAAGTTCTGAGATTTTTTTGAAAGTAGATTTGACAAAGGAAGTGCAATTTTAGGGAAGCTGAAAGCGAGACAGGTATTGGGAGAAGGAAGAACTGAGGTAAAACAAGGAATTCCCCCTGCAGTAAGAACAGGGAACGGGGGCAACAGCAGCTGGATCCCAGCTCTGGTTTTCCTGGAGACTCTCCAGGCAAGGAAAAAACCCTGACAAGTCATTTTGTGCCAGCAACTCCTGTCCAGGTAGAAAAGGAAAAGATCTTGTCTTTTGTCAAATCAAAGTGAATAATAGCTATAGGTTTCTTTCGGGCACATCAGGATGGGTATCTAAATTTGAGACCCCAACACATGCTGGTCAGTGGATAAAATCCCAGTGGTGACACTGAGGGAGGTGATTCCTAGTCTGACCACGTGCAAAGGGGAGATAAAACCTAACTGCCCCGTTGGAGGTGGCACTGTTGGTTTCATTAATGCATGTAAAGCACTTTTGTGGTCCCCAGGTGGGTTGGGAAGTGTTGTTATAAAACTGGGACTAAATCTGAGATATTCTGCTCCTTGCCTGTAATGGGAATGAACAGAGGAACTGCTCAGCAGACCCTCCATGGTTCAAGTGATTCCGTATTTCTTTGTGTTTTACTACCCCATCACTTGTGGATAAACAAAGGGAAAAGCAACTATGGATGCCAGAACTCATTTTAAAGAAAAGGTTTTCTTTTACCATAAACATCAACTGTAAATTTTTGCTCTGGACAGGCACAGGCTGGGGAAGCTCTTGGGGAGAGGGAGGCAGAGCTGCCACAGTCCCCAGTCAGGCACCTGCTGCTGGACAGGCAACCATCCTAATTTTCCTATTTCCCTTTCCTGGTGTGCTTGTGATCCCAAACAGCCTTTCCAACAACACAACCCTTCCTAGCACCCAAATCCTGGCGCTGGGGATGGAGCAGCCAGCAGCCCTTTGCAGGATCCACCCATCTCCTTCACCCAGGGATCTCACAAGGGGTTAAGCTGGTCCAGCTCACCTGAGCACCTTTTTCTGGTGGAGGCAAAACCTCCTGTCACACTGTCTAGCAAAGTCAGCACCCACATCATCTAAGGGAGAGGGATTTCAGGGAGTTAAGGTGAGAAGACTGGGAAGCAGGATGCTGCTAAATTCACTTCAGCCGCTGCTTCTCCTCCAGTAAAGGGGGGAATAAACACCAGGGAGCACCCCTGGCAGGGTGAGCCCAGGGTGGGCACCCCCACCCTCCAGCCCCAGCCCTGCTCCAGGCACAGAGGAGACCAGCACTGCCCTTCTGCTGCTGTTTGCTGAACAAAACCAACGCTGTAACTCTGAGCTAACCCGTTAAGCAGCACTCATCATGCCTAATTTACAAAAGAAGGGGCATATTTCAAAATATTTATTCTGCCTTTCCCAGTTGGATTGGCATAAGCATGTGGAAATCTTCGAGGAATCAAACAACTGTTAATCACCTCAAGCTATTCCGGGCTGAGTTTGCTGTGTAAGCTGCCGCCCTCTGTTTACACACAAGAAGCAATGACTCAAAGAATCCTATAGAGACGGGCTTTTTCCTCCCTTTTAACGATAAGGTCTGGCCAAACGGCTTAAAGGGCCCAGCTATTTAGTATTGGAGCTGCACCTTCTCGCCTCCCTCTCCGCCCTGTAATATCCACATTTGTATTCAGCCGGCGAGCGCCGGTGGGGTGGGAAGGGGGAGGGAGAGGCCAGGGGGGTTTCACAGCCCACCCTCCTCGCTGTGCTGCCAGCCCTGGTGCTGGAGGTGCATGGATGGCCCTGATGGTTGTGGGTGAACAAGGGCAGGGATGGATGTTGCCAACAGGGTGGCCTGAGCAGCATCCCGGCCAACTAATCCCAAACCCGCAGCAAAACTGCCCTCTAAAACACACCAGAAGTGGCATTTCAAGACCATAGGGAAGAAGCAGCACCTCAGCTGTGTGGTTTGAACCCGCTCCCCTTTCTTGCTTTTCAGGTTGCTGTCACCCATGCCCTCAGCACCCGGCTCTGCTGACCCCAAACCCTTCAGCTCCACCCCAAAGATGAGCCTTGCCCCCACTATCAGTGCCCCTGGTGCAGCCTGTGGACAGCAAACCCAGCACCCACCGTGTTCAGTGCTTTTCCAGCTAAACCAAGCTCCAGCCTCTTCAGAAGCAAAGCAAACCCACCAGTGCCCCTCTCCCCTTCCCTTTCATCCTGCTGCCAGCGAGTCGCCGCCGAGAGCATGCGCCGGGCTCTCCTTCACGCCGTGCCACTGGTGCTGAATGCTGATGAGAAATCCTTGGTCCAACCCCAGGCACTCATTTTCAAGTAATTAACTTGGCACCACCACAGCACACAGCAGATCCGACTTCCCTGACCAGGAGATAACTGAATTAAAAGGCCAGGTGTGGGATTATTTATGGCCAAACTCGCCCCTTTCCCCACTCCCGGTTTTAAGTCAGGAATTATAATTTTATCCGGACTCTGTGTCTTCCTACCCACCCTGCAGGCTGACAGGTTTCTTTGTTGGGGAGCACAGCACAGGGGCAGCTGCAGTGGGGAGCAGCACTGGGGTGCTGGAGGAGATCCCAAGGCTGTCTCATGCCTGAGCTGCCCTCTCTCCCCACTGGTAGGTCAGTTTTGGGGGCAGCTGAGGCTTTTTGCCATTCCTGCTGCTTTGACATGCTGTACATGACATCACTTACTATCAACATATCTTACTCCTGAAGCCATGTGGAATGAGTGAAATCCCTGCCTCTCCCAAAGTTCCTGGCCGGAGTCAGAGCTCCTGTTTGCTGCCCCAAATCCCCCTGTTATTTTGTGCCTTCCTCCTTTCCAATAAACCCTTAGCTGGAGGTGCAGAGAGCTGTGAGCAGGGGGAAAGGAGGATGTTGTGGTGGGGAAGGAGGATTTTGTGGTGCTATGCTGAAAAATTATTCATGACTGCAAACCTTGGGGTTTTCTACATAAAAAACCAACCCCAAACGGATGGAACAAAAAGAGGTGACAGACATGGACCTCCTGCCCACGACCCCACCACTGCCCCACGGCTCCCAGCACCAGCACTGCTCCTTACATTGCTCCAGCAGTAATTTCTGAGAAAAACAAACTGAGGTTCTATTTTATACCAATATGGGCCTTCTCATGCCAGAACCCACAGCCATCTGTGCACATACACCTCTGCAAGCCTGCCAGGAGTGACAACAGGGGAGGTGAAACAATTCCCCAAGGGTGGGTGAAAGACCCCAAATTCTCCCTCTGCTCAGCCACTGGTTCTTCCCTCCTTGCTGACATGACTGACAAGTGTGGAGCTCAAGATGTGCTGCTTCCTGGCAGAAGTGAGTAAACCCAGCCCTCAGAGGAGCCTGACCACACTGGTGTCCAAGCAGGCACCTGGACAAGTGGGGATGAGGAGGGGAGGAAGCCATCCCTGCTCCCAGGAATGCTCACAGGGGAGAGGAGAGCCGTGGCTGCCGAGCAGTGACATATGAGGATAATGAGTGTTGACATACGGAGATACAGCCAAACTGAAAGCTACATCCTATTTAGCTTTTAATTTGGATGCTCATAGAGTGGATTCTGAAGCCCTGTTTCATCATGGCTCTTAAAACAGATCTGACTTACAGGAAACAACCTGATGTGAAACTGCATTACTTATAAACTTGACTTGAACAGCAGCACCCGCTTCCCTTGACAGTGCAAACCTCCAGCACCAGCTTGGGAACCTTCTGAGCATCTCTCTGAGGGGAAATGCCAGGGCATAGGAGTTGCTGTCTCTACCTCCTGTGGGGACAGCAGAGACAGGAGGTGCCTTGGTGCCCTCTGCTCTCCTCGGGGCAGTGCCCAGCCCTGCCATCAGCATCTCCCCTCCTGACCTGCCCCAGGTTTTCCTCTCCAGCTTTGCTCCCGGCCAGTCTTCCAGTTGCTGAACTAAATTGGGGAAGGGCAGCTAAAGGTTTGCAACCTGCAGCTCCTGCTAATCGCATCCCAGATTCCCCCCGGGGGCAGAAACGTCAACCAGAATAAAATAACAACAAGGACAACAATCACACGTTACTATTTTCATCTCTGCTTTGGCTTTTCTTCTCTTTAAAAGTAATTCCTGACTCGCAGCGCCGAAGAGGCCCCTGTGATCCCCGGGTAATGGCCTGCCCTCTATGCAGAGTGGAATAGAGTTAGAATGAACGCTCCAGAAACCCTGACAGCCCGTTTAACAAGGTGTCTAACATCCCATTTCCTCTGCACTTCCTCTCTCCTTAATCCTTTTATGCGAAACTCACTCAGGAGTAAGCACGTGTGAAATTGAGGACTCTCTAATACACATTGCTCGACACAGGCTCACTGAAATGGAGTGTCTCAGCCTTGTTCCGTCAAACAGTGCCAAGAGGAAGCCGACGTTAATCAAAGAGTCTTTTCCATGTGTCCAGGGCCTTGTGCACCCGCAGAGCAAATAAACAGCTTTGTGCTGCCACCGCTTTCCCAACACTTTCATCTCCTGAAAGCTCCGGATTCGACAGGGCGGTTCAGAGGAGCGGGAGGGGTGAAAACGGAGGGAGGCAAAGGGCAGGGCACACCCGGCTCCCGCCCTGGGCAGGGGGTGAAGGGCTCACCACGTTTTGATTTTGCAAATAACATCCCTGGGCTGCAGAGCCCTGGGGCTGCTGGATGGGGTACTGGGAGAATAAAGGATTGGACTGAGCTCAGATCTCCCAAAACCTGGATTGAACCTGCTTCAAGGGTTGTTCCCATGCTTCCCGTGAGTTCTGAGCTCCAAGCAGCCCAACTGCAAGGTTTGGTGGCAGCAGTGCTGGGAGTCACAGAATCACATGTCTTGGAAGGGACCCACAACAATGATATTGGGATTCCTCACAGAGCTGCCTAAGGACAGGCAAAAAGCCCCACAGAGAGGCCAAGCTCCTTGCATGGCACCTCAGTCTAGTGGAAGGTGTCCTTGCCCACTGTAGGAGGGTTGGAATGAGATGATCTTTAAGGTCCCTTCCAACCCAAGACATTCTAGGATCCTATGATATATTTATTATAATCAGCCCCATTCTGCAGTGAAAAAAACGCTTAGCATTTTACTCAGCAACTTTGATTTTTCATCAGAAAGTCTTTTCTTTACTAGAGCAGGGAAAGGGAACAACAGAAAGGAAACTGAATGCCCTCCTGATAAATTCCCAGGAAACACTTCCACTAGTTTTGTACATTTTTTTAATCCCAAACCACAGCCACCTAAGAGTTGAGCAATTCACTCTTTAACACCGGGTCCAGCTTATATCAGGGGGATAATATGCTGCAATTTCAGGCAGACAGACCTGATCCAATAGGTCTATTGTCTCCCCCTGTTACTATGATCCTGTCCTAATTAGGATCTCACACAGACCAGATACACCAGAAGTCAATGACAACTTCATTTATCCAAGGGCTTCGGTCTAGGAAAGCTGTCTGGTGTTTTTAAGTCACCATCAAGTAGGTATTGATTCGGTGAAGTCAGGAAATGATGCTTCATTTACGTGCTTTAGCCTGGAATTTGGGGTGCACCTTCCTGCTCACAGGGTGGCCCCGGGGACGTGGGGGCTGAGCTGGGTCTGCAGTTTGCAGGGTGAGCAGTGAAAACACCTCATTTCCCTCTTGCTCTGCCCGACAGACTTTCTGAGGGTTAAAATTCACGGCAAATCAACAAACATTTGGATCAATAAGGGTTGCAGGGGAGTGATTTGCATCGGTGCTCTCCGAGCTGGAAGAGGAGCCTGGGAAGCACATGATGGATGCGCAATATTGGGGCTGTACGGAAAGACGGGAGGATCCCTCTAATTGCACGGTGGAATGCAGATTACAGACCTGGAGATGATGAGCAGTGCTAAACCCGGAGCCTCAAAATAAATAAACACACAATATAAAGCCCCAAGTGAATGAGATTTCCGTATTATCACCACACCGTGTAAATGATAGCGTCCCTCCGGATTAGCCGACGGAGCGCGGGCCGGGGCGCAGCAAAGATAAGGCATTTTTAATCTGCACACATAATCAGCTGAAGGGAAAATATAAAATGCTAATAACAAATTGGAATTCAATCTAAAAAAAAAAGGATGCAACAAACACCAGAACCGTTTTTCCCCTTCTTGCCTTTGGGGGAAAAAAAAAGCGCGAACCATTCCCTGCTCCTGCCGCCCACCTCCGGCTGTTCTTCCCCTTATTTTCCCCTCCAAAATGCTTCATTACAACACTTTAGGGGGTGAAATCTTCCCATTAGGAGCCGGGTTCCCATTTTCTCTGCCCCATTCATCCAACTTTATGTTTGAAATGGATCAGTTTCCTTGTGACTGAACCCGGAGTGGATCTCCCCGGCCCCTCGCTCGCTGGAACACTATAACAGGTAAGTGCTACCATACATCATCTTAAAAGGTGGCTTATCTGGAGAGGAGGTGCAGGAAATATTGTGCGAGGGACTGTCTGCATCTGAGGTGCAATCGGATTCCATTTTTCCTTTTGAAATAGGGAACAGCAAACACGTTGCTAATGCCTGAAAAATCATGTCACAGCCTGTGGCAGCAGCGAGGGACAGGCTGCCCTGGCCAGGGGGGGCTGTGCCAGCCAGGCAAGAACACAGGTTGAGCCATTCCTAATTGTCACCATCTCCCTGGGCCAGGAATGTACCTTCCACCACCAGATCCCCAAAGCCTTGTGGCCATGTGGGAGCTGTCCCGCTTCCTCTGCGGCGTGACCCTCGGGCCGAGGCCAGGCGAGCTCTTTTCCCTATTCAAACCAGCATAATGGGAAATGGAAAGGCAATTTTTCTTCCTAACCCGTGCCGATCCCAAGGGCTGCGCCTGCACGGCTGCATTGCTGAGGCGAGTCACATCCCTGGGCAGCACAGGACGTGGAGCTGGGAGGCTCGACATGGATCTGTGCCTGGCAGGGCCTGGGGGCTGCTCTGATTATGGGCTGTGACCTCTGGAATCAGAGGAGCCTTTCTGTGCTCACCCCTCAGCAGAGGGACTGGCCTTTCCTCCTGCACAGGACGACGCTTTTATAGTCAGACCATCCAGTACTGAAGCCTTGGAAAACATTTCTGAGTGGAATTAAGAGACATCCTAAGTATTTTACTCAATTTCTGCCTATATCCCCTCCAACTAAAGCAAGGACCAGCAAGTCCTTCTCTCAGATCCCAGCGCAGCCATCACCCCAAACAGCCCCATCGCTGCATCTGAGCGACCAGTGGTCCCTGATGAGCTGTTACTGTTCATCACCACGTTGTTCCAGAATCAACATCCCGACCTGAACAGGGGGTAAGACACAGCTGTGGTGCTTTTTTGATGCCCTGTGCTGTGCTGTGATGCCAGTGCTGTCCATCAGGAATTGCATCCATTGGTAACACATCCCCCAGCCCGGCTCCTGACGCGCAGCGAGGTCACTGGCAGACCGAGAAAGGCTCCCCTGCATCATTTAAGGTTTGTTCTTCCACATCCCCAGACACCCAAGGCTCCGTGGAAGTAAAGAAAATCCAGCATCAAGGCAGAGATTTGGGGTTAAGCCACGGGCTGCTGCAAACCACGTAAGCCCCAGTGACAGTGTATTTATTTCCTCCCCGCGCCTGTGCTCAGACGCTGCAAACAGGGCAGATTTCCTATTACACACACGCACACACACGGCCAAATCCTGTATATTGGGCAGGGAGATTATTGAACAAAAGTAAGTGATAAAAGCACGGGCCAAAAAGATGTGTTATAGTGTTTTCCTTTGAGGCAAAGACAAAGAAGACACTTTGCTGTTTGTTGTGCCAGAGAATCATCTCTGATTGTTTGTGTCACGGTGGCAGATAAGTGCAAAGGAGATAGATGTTCTGTCTCCCAGGCACAGTTCTCATCTGTATAGTATAAATTTATGCCTGCTGGTTGCAACCCTCATGATTCAGAGGCTGTGTGACTGCGGTCTGAGCACAGCAAAGCCACTGCCTTCACGCCTGACGTCAATCTGCTTCACCCACGTTGTCACTCAGCCCCTGAGCATTGTCCCCTCGAGTTAGTGTCACCCACTCCCTGAGTGGGCTCTCACCCTGCACCCAGGGCTGTCCCAGGCCAGGGCTGGGCTGTCCTGCTTCAGCCAAGCTCGTCCCACCAGGCCCTGGCAATGGCCTTGCTCAGCGAGGAGACACACTTTCCCCTCCTTCCTGAGGTTTGCAATTCCTTGATCTTCCCGTTCCCCAAATGCAAAGATGTTTCTCTGCACAAACCAAGCACATGGGCTGGAAAGGAGGAAAATGGCTTGGGAGGTGGCCAGTGGTCTGAAATTCCATTCCCTCCTTCCCACGGCTCTTGGCCATCACATCTCATTTCAGAGGAGTGATCTGCAGAACAGCAACGCTGCCCAGCCTGGATTTCAGGAGCCCCATCTATAGCTGCCTGTTTGTATTTGAAGTGTTCACCAGGGCACTATCAAGATAAATATATAATCAAAATAATTATATTCAAACTGAGCTGAAAGAGCAGCTTGGCCTCAGCGTTCCCTCACTCATCCAATATCCCACTAATTAAATGTACCTTACAAGGTGTGCTGAAAGCTGCCAAAATCAGACCTGGAGAGGTTAATGGTAAAGTTTTCTTACATGGCAGCATGTAACTATAGCTGACACATATTAATGCACAGACAATTAACAGGGACCAGATTTGAGCCCAGATCTCCCCCACCCTTTTCAATCTCTATCTCTGGGCTTCAGTTCACGTTGCAATGGGAGCTGTTCCCAGAGCTTTGCTGCTCCTCAATATCCTTCAGCTTCCCCACACCAGAACGGTGATGTACCCTGTTCCTGCCTCATGCTGCTCCTGTGACACACACAGCTTGCATCACTCCTTCCCTCTCCCCGGCCTCCTGGCCAGTCCCTCTCACTTCACAGAATCACAGATTCATTTAGGCTGGAAAAGATCTCCGAGATCATTGAGCCTAACCTTTGATCACCACCTTGTCAACTAGACCAGAGCACTGAGTGCCACGTCCAGTCACTTCTCGAGCACCTCCAGCCATCAAAGGATCTCTGGGCTCTGCTCCTGCCTTCCCCCCTCTGAGAGTTTGTTTATTTGGGTCTGTAAACAACCCCAATTTCCACCGACTCCTGATTGCTTAATTTCATGCTCCTCTGACACAAGACCAGTATCTTGGCTCATCTCCCTACCCCTCTTCCTGCAGGCAATCACTCACATCCAGTCCCCTCCCCTCTTCACCAGCTTGGAGCGACCAGCCGGCAAGGGGATCCCGGAGGAAATGAGCTTTGCTCCCATTACTGGACAATCTGGAAGGCTGAGGGAAATGAGGGCTAAGCCCAGAGATTTAATTTCCCCTTGTGATGATCAAGGGACTTCAATATTTTTTTTTTTCCCCTTTTGGTACCTCTGAAGTTGGAGGGAAAACAGCCAGAGCCAAAGACAAATGAGAAAGTTCACCGGAGGCTCCGGATTTCACCACAAATCACCTTGGCCAGGGAAGGTTTTATTGCAGGAGTTTCTGGGTTAGTCCAACACAGGAGCAGAAGTGCTACCAACCCGAGAGGCACACTTGCTGCTGGAGTCAATGATTACCTGCCACCCTGTATTCCTGAAATCAGACCCAAACTCACTCAGCATTCCTGGGCTACCCACACTTCCCAGAAGTTTTGTGAGCAGCAAACTTGAAAAGTGAACTCATGCTCCTCGTTTTGGGTCAGTAAGCACTAGCAAAGCCTTTAGCACAGCACAAGCATTCCCAGAACAGTGACCCAGCAGTGGCTTTGCTTCAGAGCTCATGTTGCCACCTTCAGAATGCCAACATGAAGGGGAAATCCTCCTAATTCTCATTTTCCTGAAGCAACTTGCTGCTGAACACACGGAAATTCAGGGAGCCAGGGCAGAGCTCAAGTCCTATGCTCAGTTTCCACCCTCCTTGGGGTAATTTCATCTCAGACTTTCCATTCCTATGTTTCCTCACCTTGCTGTGCTGCTGGGACAGGGATGCAATGCTTTGGGGATAGATCTGAATCCTGGCGTTCCGGTGGTGCTGGCAGTGAGATCTGGGAGAAGCCCAGGAAATTCCTCGAGCCACAACATACAAAACAGGGAACATTCTACCAGCAAATCACCCACCCTTGGATGCCAGTTGGGCCTTCTTTGGGAACTCTGTGCCTCTTACCTCGGCACCAAGTTCCTTGGAAAGGAGAGGTTGGCTTCTGTGTCATGCACATTGTCTTACAAGATTGATTTTCCACCTGTAAAAGTGATCTACATTCTCCTTCCTCTCCTGGATGCCTTAGTCAAAAGAGAAAATGGATCTTTTAAAGATACATGTATCTATCACTATTATTTACATTCTAATATGCGTGCGCAGCTCTGCTCCAACAAGGGAAATGTAAATCAGATGGACATCGTTCCCTGAATGCCCTAAAGAGCTCCATTCCCCCCAAATTAGAATAGAAAATGCTCTTTTAAAATGCACCTTTAATATGTAAAAGCTGCTGCATCCTGACTCTAAATAAACCAAACTTGAGCTACATGCCAAATATCTTAGATAAAGGACAGGTAAGATGGTAGTATCTGGCCAAGGAATCGGTCCTAAACAGCTATTTATATTAATGCAAAGAAGGTACAATGTTCTTCCTCTTGATATATGCTGCAGTGGGATATAGTTTTGTCCCACTAGTGAGAATAAAAACGTACAGTTCATGATAGGCAAAGTCACATGTGTGAGATAAAAAGCTCCAACTATAATATATGTCTTCACCATGTATTCTCTTCAGGATTTTCTTTAGATCTTTGGATGACAACAAGAAAACACTTACTCAAGGTTAGACACTGCTCTCTGGGCTTTTTAATAACCATTCCCTATATCCTGGGGGATTGCGTCCGTGAAATAAGGCAAACTCAACTCCGGCGCCTGGACTTGCAGAGACACGGCAGAATCCTTCTGTGTGCCTTTGTTTCTGCTTGGCTGTGCATGCGAATGAACTCTGTGCTGGGGCTGAGCTGAGCTGAGGCACAGGGTGATGAACTGCTCGGCACAGCGAAGCCCCAGCCCATCCCTGGAAGCTTTTCCAGGAGCGGGAGCAGAGCTCTGGCAGGGCAGGGCCTGCCTGCACCGGGAATTCACCGACGGGTCAACGCTGGACCTTCCGAACGCCCTCAGACGTTAAAGACGACCCTAAAATCCAGTGGTTGCGTTGCTCATACCTATTAAAAGGAGGCCCTGGCTCACAATAGGACAGGGGGGTTTGGTTTCAAAGCAAACCCCTCGTGCACAGGCAGTTGTGGGCGGCAGGGATGCAGCCGAGGGCTCGCGTGTGCCCCGTGGCCAGCGAGGCTGTTCCTCACAAAGCACGGAGCTCTCCCCACAGGCCCCCGATAAATCTACGCTGTCAAACAGTGTTTCCCCGAGCAGAGATGGTATCTGCCCCGTGCCCTGCTCGGCGGAGGGAGCCAGGGACCGCACGGTCCCTCGCCAGTGATACCATCTCCCGATGGAAACCGGGAGAGATAACGCGGAGCAGACGTGCAGGAGCACAGCCCTCCTCCTCCTCCTCCTCCTCGTCCACCAAGCCATGTGGCACAGCCAGGCCGGCACAGGGGCACCATAACTGCCGGGACTGGCACTGGATGGAGAGTCTGGGGCAGCTGAACAAGGCTCTGCATCGCTCCCATCTATCCAAGTAAATCCACAGGGCACACACGTACAAGGCACAGGAACATCGGAGCCAGTCTGAGCTGAAAGTCTGTGTTGTGGCGTGGGATTGGTACCTCAGTTTGGCTTTTGGGGTTTTTTTGGCTCGCTGACCCTTCACACACAGAGTCTTTCTTTTCATACAGTAAATTCACAACAGCCCACACCCACAGGGAAACGGAAGACAATTCACCTCGGAAGCTGAAATTTTAGCACGTGACGTGGTGCAGCTCCCAAGCCAGCAGAGCAGAAACAAATCCATGCTGCTTCCACTCCTCCAGGCTTGCTGGGAGCAGCTGAGGGAAGAATTTGGCCCTCTCTGCCCCAGTTGGACACTGCAATCCCACCAGAGTCAGGGCTACACTGAAATACAAATGGATTTTAAGAGCGGAGCTACTGAGCTTTCTGCAGTTCAGGCATCCTGTAAGCATCACCCTGTCCCTGACTATCACGGTGACCCAAACTGCAAATGCCCCCCAATTTTTTCTCTCTTGCTGCCAACTGATAAATCCACGTCTACAGACTCTGTCTGGCTGCTGCTTTACCCAGAAGGCACAGTGTTAAAATATGCTCGGCTTGATATTTCTTCCAGCCCCAAAACAAAGCTTAATCAGGCAGTGAAAGCAGCGGTGAAGACGGAGGATTCTGGGGATGGTTTTCCTTCTGGGTTGCTGCTTTTTGACACATTCCCTGGTCCAGCAATAACACATTCTCCACTTTGCATTAAAAAATGCATTAGCATGGAGGGGTTTTTTTTTGTTGCCACCCAAAGGGAAGGGCAGCAGCAGGATGCCTGAAGGGAGGAAGGACAGGAGGCAGCCAGGAGTCCCGGGGACAGCCACAAGCTCCAGTGCCTCAGTGGCTGGATGGAGACGAGCCAGAATTCACCTCATTTACTACAGTCTCTGCTTATTATTATCACTGAACCTGTTTTGTAATTCAACAGCACTAATTGACTCAGATCACCAGAGCTCAGGGGAACAAGCAGCCGTGGTGAGCAACGGCTGGAAAGCAACACCCGCTTGGAGACTGCCGGGATGCCGAGTGTTAACACCAGGACAGGCCCACAGGTGGGCAGGAGTGAGAGCTACACAGCGCTGGGCAGCTCAGCTCAACCTCTACTGCCCAACAGACAGAGGCATCAAACCCCAAAATCAGTTCCAAACAGTCAGCCGGTCACATAAATCCATCACGGTACGATCCCACCAGGAGAACACGTGTCCGGGTACGATCCTGGTGACCCGTCAGCTGTAAACAACCCGGGATATTTTGGAAGGGAAAACAATTTGCTTCCACTATTTACTTCTTTCTCCTGCTCTTGACCCCGCGAGCGCACGAAGGTTTTCCCGCGCCTCCGCCGCGGAAGAGACTCTCTCATCAAGGAGGAGTAAATCACAATAACAGGGAAATAAACCTTCCCCCGAAATGATTCCCGGTTATTTATTTATTTACTTATCTGCCTTTCGCTCCACTCTACGTAAAAAGTGCATAAATTGTGGTGGTGGCTGCTGGGTGAGGAGCAGCCCAGGCTCCGGGAGAGCATCCCTGCTCCCGCCCTGCTCCCTGCTCCGGTCGCGGGACGCGCCGACACCGTTTCCCTTTAAATCTAACTCAGGTAATGAAAACGCACAAGAAAATAGTGCGGGTGCATCTGGGAGCAGTAGAAAACAGTTAGATCTTCATAGAGCCATAAAGAAGTAAACAGTAGGCTGCTATGAAGATCTATGGGACCCCGCAGTGCCATTGTCTTCAAAAGGAATTAAAAACAAATTGCTGAGGGCCAGCACATAATTTAGAGACTCACGGCAATTTTATGACTTGCTAATGTTCCTAATTACATGCCCGTGAAAGGCTTAATTAATTGGGGGATGTAGCAAAAAGTGGAGCCTGTGTTTGTTATCATGGTTCCACTGCATTGATTTTAGTGCCTATGGAGAATTTAGGGCCTCTTTATTTGCACAAAGAAAATGCAAGTCTCTCGAAAAAATGCACATTAAGATCAACCCCTCGCTGCTATCTAATATACTTTCCTCTACTTAACCAAAGTGCTTGTAATCATATTTTGTAAATGTTGGTGCCGTTAATTGCATTGTGAGAGAAAATAGGTTCCGCTCGGCTGGTTGTGGAGAATTTTATAAAGTTCTTTTCCTGCTCCCAATCCTGAGGACTCTGAGAGAAACTCATCAGAAGTTGCTGCGGTGGGCAGGGAGCGGAGCTGCTCTGCTGCTCCCCCTGTGCCAGGAGGGTCAGTGGGCACTGGGGCGTCTCCTGAGGCAGGGCTGAGGTTTACATGTGCCCTTCCAGCCTGGGCACCCTGGGAAGCTCTGGCACACGGAAAAACTTCTGAACCACCCAGAACGGGAGTGTGGCTGAGTGTGAGCTGTGCTTAGGGCCTGCTGCTCCCAGAGGGTTCCTGAGCGGTGAGGAAGCATTTCACAGGCACTGGAGTGGGATGAGAATACTCACGCAGGAACCCCCAGAGCAGCATGTGCTGCCAAATCATCACCTGCACGCTGGGCATCCCTACCTGGGCATCCCCACAATCTCTTTCCCAAAGGAAAACAGGACAAGTAGAGATTAGTGTTTCTGCTAAGTTGCCTGAATCCAAATTTCAATTACATTAAAAGCCACAAACAACAAAGGTTATTTTTATCTCTAATGCTTTGATTGGAGGTAAAATCCCTCCACAAAAGGAATCGTAGCGACACCGGGTCCAGAGGAGCTGCCAGTCTGTCCATACAGCAAAGGAAAACACACCCAGAGGAAAGGGAGGAGAGGAGCAGTGACTGAGCTGTGAGGGCCAACCCAGCCTTTGGCCACCCCAGTTCTCCTGGGGAGCCACCAAAACACCAGAAACAAACAACAAGACACAACTCCAGCTCCAACATCCTCCACGTGTGCGGGCAGGGGGCACGGGGAAGGTCAGACAAAGAAATTTGGAACAGCAGTTTTGGCTGGGACGACGCTCCTTGGCAATCAACAACTAAATTTCCAGGGGTGCAGCCCCTTGCTGCTTCCTCCTCCCTGCACCTGCATTTCCTTGCAGCAACGTCGACACGAGGAGGACAAAAAAAAAAAAAGGCAAAAAAAAAAAAAGGCAAAGCCAAGTTTGTCTGTTGCTCTTGAGAAAAGCAGACGTCTCTCGAAATATAGTTGGTGCTTTGACGATAAGACCTTTGACAGAAACATGAATGACACGAATACTTTGATCTCTAGTCTCAGAAGCTTCAACAGCAATTATGAGTCAAGAGGGGTGAATATGGGCAGCAGCTAAAGCAATGCCCTGGAGGGTGCTGATGCAGTAATTAGAGAAAAAAACCTGAAGCATCTCTGCCTGCACCGCACCGGCAAACCAGGGAGGAGGTGGGCCAGGAGGAAGCTCCAGGAAAAAAAACAACTCTTATTCTTCTGAGAGACATAAAACCGACAAGACTTTATACATTTCAAAGCAAAGATCTTCAAAGACAGGTAAAATGCTAATTCTGCTAATGTAGGTTTTTATGTATATGCTCTGAAAAGGTAAAGCAAATTAATCACCAGCTTTACCCCCTAATATATATCTGTGTTACAAATATATTACAGCATGTCAGATCTGAGGAGATATATCTGAACAGCGGTGGTTAAAAGAGCATTTCCCTTTTCATGCTCTAATACAGTTATTTTGATCTTTCAGTCTTCATATTTTTTGTTCTCATCAAAGGAATGATGGTGCCAGAGATTAGGATGTTATTTATTTCCCTCTCACTGTCCTACCCATGTTAATCACTTGTAGTGTCAACAGCTGCAGCAGCAGCGCCGGCAGTGCCCGTGCGAGGCCGGCCACGCTGCCTGCACCCTCCTGCCTGCACTCTCCCACCCACCCAGCACCAGCATCCCTTAGGGTCACCTCCAAAAAAACCCCTGACCTTCAAAATGATGGAAATGCTATGCAAATGGAGGGCAGGGAGGGAGCAGAGGGACGGCATCAGGGAGGCACAGCCCTATGCCAGGCAGCAGCGGCACCCGGCTCAGCCTTCTGCATCCCTGAGGTGGTTGTGGAACCAACCAGGAACAGGAAACACTGATGGCTTTGGCAGAGTGGTTTTAGGCACCACCAGAAATCCTTGCTCCAAACTACACGCAGCTTGGAGACCAGGGAGGTGGAGAGGACAAAGAGGGAAGGAGGCAGACGAGGTGCACATCACACTGCCCAGTCCGCCCAGTGCCACCCTGGCTCGTCAACCAGCACCAGGAGGTTTGGGCACAGGGAGACTCAGGCAGTGTCCCTTCACCCCTGGCTAAAAGGCTGCTTTGTCCCCAAAGGCTTTAGCTCTCAGGTAGCAGGCCCATGAGGATCTTGCCCCGGGAGTTTGGGCTGTAGCTGTGCCCCAGGCTGGGGAGAGCTGACCCTCTGCAGAGCACAGTAACTCCAGCAGCTCCATCCAAACCCGGCTTTGCAGGATTGTGTGAGATGCCAGAGTTTAAAGACCAAGTGCAATAGCTGCTGGCTGCTCCTGCAGGTAACTGGCTGGGATGAATGGATGAATTTGTTAAGGGTGGAAGCTGGTGATAAGCAAGTATCTCCATAATTATTTGCAGAGATTAACGGAGCAGGTGCACTTCGGGCATAACTAATCCTTGAGAGACAAGGAGCAGGAAGAGACTGCAGGAGCTAATGTCTTTGAAATAGGTTAAACCAGTGACATTGCCCACCATCAGCATTGTGTTCCTTGCCTTTAAAATGCTGACACTTACAGGTTTGATGGTAACTAGACTGCATAGGGGCACCTTTGCTTTCACATCAGATCTGCTGACATGAACAAGAGTCGATTCAGATGGGCATCCAAACATTAAAGTCCTTCCCTATTTCCATAAAATGATTGGCAGGATGCCTACTGCTAGTGGCTGGTAGCGCTGCCGATAAATGGCATCTTGATAAAAACTTTGGGCTGTTTTAAGGGAAAAAAAAAAAGGCATACTCTTATTCTAATTCACTCAGCTTCTGACAGGTGAGATGTCTCATCTCTCAAAATTAGATTCTGGTATCTTTGCTGTGTGTACACAGAGAAAACAGCTTCCAGGGGCTGGGGCAGGAGCGTGGTGTGCCTGGTGCTCCTCCCTCCTCCTGGGCAGGCGGCCGACCCCACGGTGGGGCATCTCCCCCTTCCCTGGCACTGCAATTGTACAGCTGGGTACTCAGCAGAAAGTGCCTAAAATACTGCAAAGGTCAGCCCTGGGAAAAGAAAAAGGGCTTTTCCTTTCCAGGTCTCGAACAACTGAAGCTTTCCAAGGAGTCCCGCGGGCAAAATCTCGCTGGAGCAGCTGAAATCCAGGGTCATTTCTAAGACACAGGGACCCAAACCATGGAACCAGTTCCTTCCTGCAACTTATAAGTTCACCTTACTCTGCCTGTACAATATCATGGACTTCATTTTCTCACGCAGAAGTCATCTAATTACATTGTGAAGCACTGAAGGGTAACAGAGAGGGGTCCAGAAACATTCCCTGCTTGCACAGGGGTGACAACCACGGACAAGGACCCTGCTACAGGTAGTGAAGCGTCCAAGAATCCTTGTGGCTGCTCAGAACAACCCGAGTCGGAACCAGCAGCAGAGCTCTCTTAAACCAAGCTGTGATTTATGGAGCTGCTGCCCTCCCCTTCTCCTTCCTGCCTCCAGATGTGCTGCCAGCTGTGGCAGCACCAGCACTGAGACCGAACTAACGCATCCGACCGCACAGAATTGGCCGTCCCATCCCATCCCATCAGCATCGCCACATCCTTCCCGCAGCAGCACCAGACCCCAGCCCGGCTCTGCCCCCAGCAAAACCAGTGGTACCAGTTTGTAACCAAAGCTCAGAGCACAGACCATCCAGAACACACCTCCATACAGGCACTGAGGCCCCCCAGCACCACAGCAGAGTCTCCAGGAGAGCATGAACAGGTCTCCCTCCATGGCTGCTTCCCTGCTTGAACCTCCTCAGGGTTCCTGGGCAGCCCCTCCGCCCCGAGCTTGGTTGTCCATGATCACCACCATAACGAGCACAATTAAGAGCAGTGACATCCCTACCTTGATTCCCGTCATGGTCCGCTGGAAGTCTCTTGGAGAGCTGGGGCTTCAAACCTGCGTCGCCATCATGTGATCTGACATCGTGCAGAATTTACTGGGGAAACAAAAAAAACCCACGAGTGTGAAATGTGACTGTCGATAAAGTAATCCTCAGCAATCAGACAAAATTAATTGTGTGAACATCATTGATCAAACCTACTTAATACATTGGGTTTGTGGAAAGCTGGAATGTAATTTCATTACCAATCTGCTCCATCCTAATGAAATTTCTAATAACACTCTAATTTTGATTTCGGTTAAGGAGAGAATGATGGAAATTTTCTTTTGCTTCCCTTGTAAGGTTTTATTTTATTGGTTTTCTGCAATACTCGGGGTACTAATTTTTTTTTTAATTTGACATTTTATTAGCATGGGGTTTAATACAACAACACAGATAAAAAACAAAATTACAAACCAGACAAACCTTACAGAAATAGAATTGATGCCAAACTTAAGGAGGCTAATTTTAAAGAAATTGATTCATTTTATAAGCGGTGATTTGGACTTTTTTTTTTTTTAAGTTTTAGTTTATTTTTCTGACCTAAAGTGATTTAAATAATACTAGTTTGCAGTTCCTTTTATGTGGAGTTCTCACAGAACAATGCTGGAGGAGTTCAGCCACATGGGAGAGGCACCAACATGCCTGTGTTTGTAATGGCCAGATTAGGGTGAGAAGACCATGGTTCTAGCCATGTCAGGGCCAAGGGCCCTTCAGTTTGGACATAACCAAGATTTCACCCTTTGGGTCAAGTTACAAAAGACACCATTCAGGCTTCCAGACTGGAGCAAAGAGGAGGGTTAGAGGTTAATCACATCAGGAGTGACGGAGCATCAGGCAGGTAACTAAATGGAGGGGCTGGGGATTTGCAGGGGAGCCCCTGTGTGAGGTGCCCTGTGCACCAGGGTCCTGCCTGCACTACCTGGGACCCCCATCCAGAGGGGAATATAGCAGAGAAAAATGCCAACAAAATTAAAGAGGAGGACCAGCAGAAATCAAACTGATAGACCCAAGGATTCCAGCGGAGGGTGAGCATCCTCCCGCCACCTGTCCCACTGCATCCCTGGCTTCCAAGGGAGCAGGTGCTGCTGTACAGCACTGGAGTGCCAGGAAAGAGTGGCAGCCAAGGCACAGATCCTCGGGCCACCCTGCTTTGTACCAGCTGAGGATACACAGCACCATGTGCTGGCAGCACCCACCGAGGTGGGAGTTTGGGGCAGGACAAGACCCCTGTCCATGCTCAGGGCTGCTGGAAGGACCAGATCCTCCAGCCTTCTGCAGATTGCATTTCACTGAGGGCAGGGGGAAAAAGCCTGGACAAACCAACTGTTCTGTTTCTTTTTCTGCTCCCCAGCACTGAAGATGCACAGCGCTGTCTGCAGCACGCACGAGAGGGCAAGCCCTGCTCTCAGAGCATCTGGGTACTGCTGATGGCTCGTCTGGCAGCACATCCAGTGAATGGAAATCACCTCTCCCTGGCCAGGAGCCACCTGTGGTGGGATGCACAGGGTGCACACTGGTGATTCACAGGCATTTGGGGCCTCTGGCTGATGGGATGGGATGTGATGAGCAGACAAGGGAGCACGGAGCGTGCACTGCTTGCTGCAGGAAGGTGATGCTCTTTGACTACTGAACTGGGGCCTGTCTCTGGTATTTCCATTTTCAGCAATCTGATGTGTTTTGGTGATTTATTCATGACTGGTGTAGTGAAAAATTGGAAAAGGCTAGCAGGATAGCCATGGCCTGGAGATCCAGCATCTGATTGGGGCTACAACTGAATTACTGTCAGAGGCATCATGCAAGGTTTACTCCGGCGAGTGTGAAGTTGAATCTTTATATTAATAAGTGAACATGAACTATCAGAGAGACTGGCATATGTCTGCTGCCAGGCAGGTCTGCAAAGGAGCTGTCAGATCAAGAGGAAGCTCGAGCAGACAAATGGAGAAGCTCCAGTGCCCCCTTCTTGCACTACAGAGGTGTCTGCGGGCGCTCACTGGAGCCGCAGAGCGGGAGAATTCACTGAGGCACAAAGGCTCAAAGCTGCCTCGGCTCTGACATGCACTAAATCGCTGGGTGAAAGAAAGCAGACAGGGCAGACTTGGCTTTTGCTCCACTGCTTAAGCACAGGTGAAAATCCAGCTCCTTGTTCAGCCTACGCCACGAAAACACAGCAATGAGCACGGTGGGCAAGTGGTAATACTGCACGTCGAGTCCCAGCCCAACCAGAAGCACCAGTCCCCAAGGACTATAACTCTGGGAAACACCTTGAACATAAACCAAACCCAGGAAGCCCAAACCTACAGCACACGCTCTACAAAAAGGTTATTTTTTTTCCCCCATTTCCAAAAAAAGAGAAGGAAAATGTCCCAGTCAGTGCTGATTGCACCTGTGGGGGTTGCCTTCCTCTGTGGCCTCGGGACTGGCCCCTTTCAGAGCTGCCCCACATTTATTTTCCCAGCCTCTGAGCCAGGCTGTGTTTTATTTAGGTGAAGCTCAACCTCATAAGCTCCTCCTGCTGCCTCTGAGCAAAAATATTGCAGAGAAGAATAGGTCGACCATGGGTTGGCAGTAGTCATGCACCAGACTTCTCCTGAGGTAACACCCCTCTTGGAGATGAGATCCCTCCTGTTTTTGGTGGATTATAATCCTCCTACTGCTTTCTCCTCAGTCCCACTGCACTTTGCTAATCATTAACGCCATCGCTGTCCTTGGCGAGACGCAGAAAAGGGACTTTCTCCTCCCAGAAAGGCAGGAGAGCAGATTTCCTAATAATTTATGGCCCCAACGAAGTTGCAGAGCAGCAACCAAGTATGCAGGAAAGGTTGGGGTGAAAAATTATTTACAAAGTGAATGCCCTGAAGACACTTGTACTGGACAACAATTACGGCACCTTAATTAACTGAAATTTAGTTCACCCGTCGACTGAGGCATGTCCAGTGCTAAAGTTATGCCACTGCTGCTGTCTAAGACTGGTTAATGAATATAAATCAGATGGTTTATAGTTAGTGAACATGTAATAGGCTTGCAATGAGTTGAATTCCAATGCAAAATGCCTGGGGATAGGAACATGCCATCCATAAAATATATATAAATAAATAACAGATTTACATTTCTACAAGGAAAAAAAAAAAACAACAAAGCTATCTTGGTATTCTCCCAGCTTGACAGACCCCGATGAGACATGGGATGGACAAGGAGGAATTTAAGAGTCTGGTCACCCAAGGGGCAGCAAATGAAAGGCCAAAACTCTTCTGTGCCCTCCACGTTTCCTCGCTGGCCATTGAGCCCTGTAGGTTTGTCATGTGCCCGTTCAGAGCTGCCTGGGAGCAGAGGGCAGGAGCTGAAGGTGACTCCTGAAGGTGCTGGTGCCAGAGCCTGAGCAGAGGCAGCTGAGACCACCAGAGAGAGCAGTGCTGCCTTTGCTGGGCTCTGAATCGACACCCAGGGTCGGGGGTTTTCCTACGGCTCCCTCTGGATGAACCTTAACTGAGATCACCAGAAAAAAGCAGCCAGCTAAGGTCCATCTCTAGAGATAATTCAGGTTTAAAAAAAACCCCACAGCACCCTCCCCCTTCTTCTGCAGTCAGTCATGAGTGCAGGTTGCAATCAAGCAAATATCTGCAAGTCTTTTACTTAATAAAAACCCTCTATTTTGGTAGGCCTGGCCTAAGAGCTCCTGCAGCTTTACCCAACCTTGGCAGCATCCAAGCTGTTGTTCCAAGTCAGGGATGGGAGACTGCTGACATTTGGGGTGCACTGCAAAGGAGCCTCTCACCCCCCTCCTGGCAAATAAAGCTCCTTTGAGTTGCTCTGTGCTGGAGTGCACAGAGGATGAGGTGCCCCAAATCCCAAACTCCTGGGGAGTTGTTGGCCTGAAGTAGGAACAGCCATCAAAAAGAGTGTCAAAAAACCCCCTGTCTCAGCTCTTTACATTTCCTTGCTGCAGAAGCAAGAAATTGTGGACTTTATTTATTGCACAAATTAGGTACAAGAAAATTATTTTCTTAATGTGAGACTTGATGAATGTTCTCAACTCTCCACCCTGCTAGGAAGAGGGGGTTACAATGAAAATTATTTACAAAGCATGTGCTACCCTGCAGGGATATTTATTCAGGCAGGGGATGTTTCCGCAGATTTTGTTGACAAAGGCAAATCAAATTACATTTTTGTGAACATTACAACAGGCATCCTGATTTGCTATGGACATCAGCTGGCTCCTGACAAAGCCTGGGAAGCAGCTCGGGCCCAGCACCCTCCAGGCACCTACAAAGGTGGTCATTTTTGGGAACAGATGGATAAAACACTCCGTAAGCTGTTCGTGTGCTCCTAAATATCGATTTCGAGGTTTTATTCCTTTAAAATGTATATTAATTGCTATATGACATTCAGATTAAAGGTGGTTAATGGCTGTGGGAGGAAGGCAAGCTCTCAAGAGACCCTGCAGGACCCCCAGGTGGGGTCACAGCTCACAAGCAGGGGCAGGACTGGGGTTTGTCCCTACAGGGCTGAGCTGAGCTCTGCCTGCACCGTGACCTGCCCAGGACACACCACCATGGGGGAGCTGCTGCATTTCAGGTCCCTGCCAAGCCCCATCAAGCTGCACCACCTTGCAGAGCTCAGGTCCCACACAACTCAACACCGTTTTAAATCCAGCTGTTGTTATCGTTGATCCCCTCTGATTAAACCTGTGGGTCTTAAACTTGGTCTTCAATCAGGTCTCTGAGAAGTCCCAACAGATTACAACATCCCTGTGCTTAGCCATCATAATGACTTGCAAGTGATTAGCTTAACCAGCATTTCACCCAATTCAATTTCCATGGATGGCCTATACGTACCAAGAAAGACGTTCACATTAATTTTTACATAATTAAATCAGGAATGACCCCGGTGCCAATGAAATAAAACCTCAATTCTTCCTGGGCTTCAGTGCACTCATCTCAGCTTTAACCCTCAGAACACAAGACTGACTCGGCTGGAAGGGACAGATGTGGCTCCGGATGCTCTTCCATGCCTCTTCCAGCCCCTTTGCCATTCCCAGGACGAGTGACCACAACATCACCCACCCTGTTCCCAATCCCCCATCACAGCACCAGAAAACCCCCTTGCATGGACAATCCTGCACCTCACTTCAAGTTTTATAGGGCGACACATGAATTTTCTAGACAAAGCCTAAACGAGGAGCACGGCAACTCAACAAGACTCCGATGAGTGATGGCCCAACTCCATGATTTCCAAGGAGCACTTGCCCTCATTCCCGTCCACTGCCATGACTCACAATTTGTTTCTCAGTCCATCATGAGCTGTGGGAGGTCCTGAACACTTGGAAAACCAAGGGAGCAACACGAGGGGGGAGGCCAGGTCTTCCTGCAGGTGCCCTGCCAGGAGAGGACCTCCCTTCCTTGGCAGCCCATCCCAACAACCCCAGAAACACCCCCAGCTCTGCTTCCTGCTCCCACCGCTCCCTTCCCGGGGTCCTGACCACTCACTGGGATGTGAGGTTGGACTCTGCAAGTTAACGAGGATAATTACCACGTGTTTCATTAAACACCCCTCCCCCCCCCTTGGAGGCGGCAGCGATTACTCACTTCTACTGTAATTTTAATTGGTGGGCAAACATGATCTTTGTGGAGACAAAGCCTCATTCTTCTCTCTCTTGTAACAGTTTAAATCAATACTAACCCGCGGCTGCTTGGAAATATTTAATGAAAACTGTTTTGACAGAAAATTGGATTCTTGATGAGACAAAAATATTTGTTTTCAAGGGAAAAGTTTCACTTTGTTGAGAAGCCAAAACTTTTTCAATTTTAACTGGAAGGTCAAATTGCATGATGCAACCCCTCACCCTCATTCAACCTTTGCTGCTGATATCCTGGATAAATGGAGGGTGTGCAGCAACCACAGGGATGAGATCTCATCCCAGGCTCTCAGGGCTGGAGCCAGGAGCCCTGTGGCACCCGTGGAAGTCTCTCTGCAAGGGACAACGATCACAACCTTCATGGTGTGACTGATCCTGCTGTGACAAACACAGGGGACCGAGGGCACGTGGCAGGTCCCAGAAGGAGGAGCAGGAGTTGGTGCAATGGCACGGAGTGAGCACACACACATCACAGCCAACCCCGCGCCCGGGGGTTTTGCCTTGTGCATTCACCTTGAGGTGAAATTAGTGATGGCAAAAAAACACCTTACTCAGGTCTTGGCTAATGATTATCCCATTAAAGAATCAGCTGACATAATATCATTTGGTGGTTTTATAAACCTCAGTGACAACAAGACTGATGAGACCCAAAGCCCCGACGGCTCCGTCTGCCCAGAGAGGAGGAAGGTACAAGAATTTGCTGTTTTACCAGATCGTGAATTTCACAGGACTGAAAAAACACAATCAAATAATCCTCGGGAAGGCAGGTAACCTCTGCCTGTCCCCAGAAACACGCAGACACTCACACCCAGCCCTCCCACTCACTGGCCCACTTCCATCAAGCCTAGAAAATGCAACTAGAGCAAGTCACAGCGAGCGGCCGGGTTCACCCGCTCCCCACACCTCGGCAGGGCTGCGGGGATGCAGCGGCCCTGGGGGAACCCTCCCCACTGCTGAGCCCCCCCTGGAAGGACCCAGAGCCCCCCACTGAAGACCTCTGCTCAGTGACCCCCAGACCACCACCCCTGAGGAGTGCTGAGCTTGGACTCTGAGCAGCGACACCGGATCATACCCCGGGCTCAGCCTCCGCCAATTAGGGACAAGGTGAGGTCAACCCAAAAAGTCACTCACACGGCGGGAGTGTCTGGTACAATTAGCCCATTTAACTAAAAAGAAAAAAAAAAAGTGTGCATGCTGCAGTTCCTCTCCTTTCCCACATCCCTGCACCAAAGACATTGATGCTGGCAGGACAAAACACAACCTCAAATGACATTTGCCGCGCTCGTGAAGCTCAGAGGTATTTGGGGAGCACACAGGGCCTGGTTTGCTCATCTTAATCACTCACACAAGCAATGGCCAGCACGTGGCTTCCACTATGGTTTATGAATACACATATATATATATACACACACATTTTTAAATTAATTTTTTTACAACTGTACCAAAAAAATTAGCCAAATAAAATAAAGCCTCGGCCTAAGGCACTGCTGCATCCTGGCATTCCATATTATGCATTTTAGAAAGAGGGGGGGGGGGGAAAAGAAAAAAGGAGCTTGCTTTTCCCCCCCTTGCCTGGGTGTCACGAGCAAGAAATGAGCAGCTGACCTGAGTTTGAATTTAGAGTGTTCATTAATAGGATATTATGCCATATGCTCAGCACACTGTCTTTTTTTTTTAATGCAGCCGCCAATTTGAGAGAATTTCTAATTAGTAATGGTATAATGAGAGTATTCAGAGGCTAATGTGGTGGGTGGGGAAGCGAAATAGATCGCTTGGTGTGGACTGGAAATATTTCTGTTCGAACTCCTGGTGAAATAATGACCCGCCGTAAAGGGCTGCGATCTTTGACAAATGAAGGACGCTCGGGGAGGTTACATTAACTGCGGAGGGAGCATTTATCAGAGCGAGGGGAAAGGTGAGACAATTTGGGCAGGCCGAGCTTAATGCAGGGAATGGCTTGGAAGGAAAAAAACATTGGAGCTGGGGCTGGGCTGCAGCACAAAGGAGGCCCCGGGTGGGAGAGTCCCGGCGGGAGGAGATGCCCCAACGGGTGCCGGGAGCCCCTTTTGAACCCCCAAGGGGCTTTGGCCCTCTCTGCCACGGAAAACACAGCAGGATACAGGTAAATATTGAGGAGCAGAAACCCCCTCCGAGCCCAGCAGCTGCCCAGTGACTGCTCTGTTGGTGTCTGAGCCAGGGGTGCACGGGGGGGGTGATGGGAGTCGGGGACCGGGGAGATGTCCAGGCTGCCCAAAATGCTTCTGAGAAGTGCTTTTGCTGCATATTTGGGGGTCACATCATTTGCTGTCAATTCTTACAGAAAATTAGGATTAACAAGGCACAGATACAGGTGGGTGTTTTGTGGGAACTTGGTGGTATGGAGTGTTCAATGTATTTTGAATAAAATAAAGCTTTGGATTTCAGGAGCTGGCGGAGAGCAGTGTCTGAGGCTGGTACGTGCCTTACCCTCCCTGCAGGGTATGGGCAGGAGATAAACCTACATAAACCAAGGCACAGGACCAGAAGAGTCCATCCTAAAATCTCAGAGCATATTTTGTTTCAAACTAAGTAAGAATTTTGTCTCCCATCCCGTGGCGTGGGGGCTGTGATTTTTACAGAAGAGAAAAGGGACACATTTTCAGTGGTTTGCAAAAAGTCGGGCTGCAAGACAGAAAAACGCTCCTTCCCATATTAAAGAAATATAGAACTTATAAGTTGTAAAGAAAATTGGAAAATAAAACATTTTCCCAGGAGAAAAGGGGTTTGTTCTGGGGCGGATACAGAATTGGGCTGTCCAGTCTGACAGCATAAAACCCATTCCTTTGGTTTCAGAGGGAAATTCCCAACAGTGGTGGGGAAAATGTGAGTGTGGTAAGCTTAAAAAAAATAAAAATAATGAAGTGATCGTCTTTCTCCCACCTCCCAGCCAGCACTAAGTCACTTCTCAGGGAATACACCTCATGCTGCAGAGGACAGCATTCCCACCCTGCCGTGGTTCCTAACGCAGCCTCTGCATGAGCACATGCAGATTTCTTCAAATGAGCCATCATTAATTTGCCTTTTGATTGGACCAATTAGATCTTTACCACTGCAGGAAATCATTTTTCACTAACGATTAAGCCGCAGACCAGGAGTTTTCCTCTCCTGTGGAAGGGTTTTACCGCCTTAACCACCTCACCTCTAAGAAAGCCACTAAAGTTCTACGACCACGGGATCTCCCCGGGGCCCCCAGAGCTTCTTTTCCCTGTTGTGACACACGTGGGTTTTACAGAAATAGATGCCATGGGAACGAAGCAGCCTGAGATGGGCAGTAAGTCACAGAATCCCAGAATGGTTTGGGTTGGAAGAGACCTTAAAGATCATCCAGTTCCACTCAATCCTGCCCTCGGACACTTCCAGGGATGGGGCAGCCACAGCTTCTCCGGGCAACCTGTGCCAGGGCATCCCCACCCTCACAGGGAAGAATTCCTTTCCAATATCCAACCTAAGCCTGCTCTCTTTCAGTTTAAAGCCATTCCCTCTTTCCTGATGGGGGATTGGTAGACATGAACCAAGCAGAGCCCCAGACCAGGCTGGGTGTGCAGGGACCGGCCGAGCCGCCACACGCTCTGGGATTGTGTAAACCCTGCTTGGAAAATTAAATATTCATAATGCTCATATTAGATTCTAGAGCACCTTTTAGGAAGAAATAAATGAGATTTGCTTTAAAAGAAGGAAAAAGGCACGGGGGCCATGTAGAACCAAGACACAGCTTCATAAATAATATGTTTTTATGCCAACACTCAACAATTAAAAGGCTTAAGATTCGTTTTGGGGAATGAATCAAGCTTAAAATTCATTCTCATACCCTCTTCCACGTGCACAGGAAAATTAATGCATTCACCCAACATATTTTTAGAAGGGATTTATTCCTTGCTCTCACACCATCCTTATTTTCCAGAGCAATAGATGTGAGTGGAGGAGTGCAAGCAAGGTTTTTTCCCCTTCTTTAAAGTAAATCTCCATCTTGTTGACAGCCATGCCCAACTCTGTCAGGGCTGAAGGCTCTGCATCGTCCAGCTTGTCTCTATCCCTCCTCTCCCTGTGCCTGGCAAGGGAGCAGGGACAAAGGCACGGTGCAAACAGGGGCAGCAGGACAGGCTGGCATCGCTGGCACCTCCATTTCCCACCCATCCCAACCCCTGGGTAAGGGAGAGGATGGAAGGGGCACAGGCCATGCTGGTTGTTGGGAGGTAACAGGCTCCCTCTGCCCCACTGCTCCCACCCCCCCAACCCCACATGCCACCAGGAACATCCCCCAGCTCATTTCACAGCCCATTAGTCAGAAATAAATATTAATATAATAAGATATTATTCTGATGAAAGTGAAAAATGTGACTATAATAAGGCTATCGTGTTCTACTTGGATTAATATGCCTGTTAATTACCAGCAGTTCCTGTGGTCCTGCAGCCCGTGGTGAGCAGCACTCAGTGCTCACCTCCAGCAGCTTCCTGAGCCTCAAACCTCACAGGTACCCTGGGCAGTTCCTCCCCCAAAAGTGTTGAACACCCAAACTGCAGATGTCAAGATGGTATTTTCGTTCTACAGCCTGAGTGGTTACAGGAAAGAGCCCTCCAGTACTGCCAAATGTTTGGGTTTGCAAAAAAAAAACAAACACAAAAACCTAAACAACAAACTCAATGCCCTCTATCAAACTCAAAATGGAACTTCCTATTTAATTAAAAAAATCTGTAATGTTAAAGGTGAAAACACCTTTGGTCCAAAATTCAAATTTCAAACCAGAAAACTCCAAAAATCCATTTTCAAGTTGCCAAAGAGAAACCTTATTTTCCTGCCACCAAAAAATTCATTCCTGATTTATTTTTTTTTCTTCCTGAAAGCACTATCCCAACTCAGCCTGAACTTCAAAAGGGGTTCTGTCATCTCCAGATGGCATTTTTGTGACCAAGCTGTGCACCCAAAGAAGTCCCTTTCCCAAATCCCCAGCTGATGGCTGTGCTGCATCCCACAGCCACCCCAGGAAGCACCAGAACTCTCTGGAGCCACGGGCACAGGGCATTCCTGGGAGGTTTGCAGGGAGCATGGACACTGGGGAGCTGCAGGAAGGCTCTGGTGTGATAAAAAGAACCCTCACCTCAAGGAACCAGCCTGACAGGGACAATCCCTGCTCCCTGCTGGGGACCCAAAGTGTCTTCTGCAGGTGACCCCACTCACACAGGGAAGGGCTGGACCACAGCACGGTCGACCCAAACCAGCCCCAGCCCACTTTGGCTGCACAATTTTGCCAAAATATCCCTCTCCCCCTCACCATTTCGTTTAATTTCCCACCCCAGCTTTGCAAACTTTCCATGCCTGTTCCAACCTGACACACAAATTCCCACCAAACCACTACTCAGGGAGCTCCTTCCTGACACGTGTACGTCCTCCTGGGAGGTGGAATGGATAAGCTGACACCTCTGAGGAGGTCTGGGGATGACAAATGTTAGAGATGTGACAAATCTGTGTCAGCACAGCCCCGGGGCTGGCAGCTGCCATGCCCTGTCCCGAGCCACCCACGCCGTGTTCGCTGGGATACGGGTTGGGAAGAGCCTCATCCCAGGGAAACGCCGCAGCTCCTGCCAGGGCTCCTCTCCCTTTAAAATGTTATTTGAGAAGTTTTGCCAGCTTTACTTTGCACAGCCTGGTGCTGTTCATTTTAGGTTTGTTAGAAATGTTCTCCAGCTGAATACTGAGTGAAATAAATTCAAATCCTACTCTGCAAATGACACTGCACATAAATATTCAGTAAATTAGCAGCACACTTTTATAGATTTATCAGTCATTGCTGGCACAGAATGACAGGCAATGTTGTAGCTGAAATATTAATGCTGACAAATTAATGATTTCTGAGTAAATGATGTCATTTTTGCACCGTTTCATTAAAATTTACTCACTTTCAATATCAGCTTCATTTCTACGCCAAAAAAAAATTAAAATCATTTTCATTCTCTCTCTCTTTTCTCTTTCCCTCTAGGAGCCTGTTTCGAACCCAAAGGGCATAAATTTCCTACACCCTGGGGAAGAATAGGGGCTGAAGTTTGAGGGGAGGGCAGGAAGGGGAGCTCTGTGCTGCTCCTGTCCCACCCAGCGTGGGAGCCACGTCCTCCCTCCACACCACACTCGAGCCGAGTGCTCCCTGCTTGGAGCCCCAACTGGACCCTGTGGAACAATCCCCTGCCTTTGCCAGGACCCCCTTGCTGCCTTATTCATCCTGGAGCCTTCCCACCCCCAGCCCTGGGGCGAGGAGCTGCAGAGGTGAAGAGGAGGAGGTCAGGGTGTCCCCCCAGCCAACCCTACGCACACCGAGAGGTCAGTGGATGGAGCAAAGGCTCTCCCAAAAGGCAGGGAAGCTCTCCCAAAAGGCAGGGAAGCTCTCCCAAAAGGCAGGGAAGCTCTCCCAAAAGGCAGGGAAGCTCTCCCAAAAGG
>JAWWLV010000053.1:1729430-1778514 GCA_035041135.1 Platyrinchus mystaceus
CAGGGAAGCTCTCCCATGTGTTCCCCAAAGCAAAGGGGTGGGCACCTGCGGGGTTCACAGCAGTTTTGAGAAGAGAAAGCTGTTTTCACCCACAGGGAATCTCCTCCCCAGAGCCTTTGCCACTCTCTGCCATCTTCAATGTGCCACATTGGGTATTTTTGGCAAATTACCCCATCAAAATTTTTCCTGCCTTGTCTGTCATCCTGGACAGGACTGGTGACATCTCTGACAGGTGACTGACAAAGACAGTTGTAGTGGATAAAAAAAAAAAAAAGAGGGGAGAAAAAAGGGAAAAGGAAAAAAAAAAAGGCAGAGAGAGAGCAAGAGAGAAAGAGCCCAGAGAAGGTTTTACCCAGGGTTCCCTGGGCTGAGCTATATCAGTCAATCTCCGGGCTAATTCGTGTCAGTACTTGTTTCCTATCTCCTTGAGTCTCCAGCGGAAGGTTGATAAAATTGAAGTGGAAATGAAGTTGGATGCACAGGAGGATACATACAACAATAGCCTGGTGAAATGGGTTTGTATCCCTGATACACTCTTTGGAGCATCAGGATTCGTGGTGACCTTGACAGTGTCCTTGGGAGAATAAAATAAAATAAAATAAAGGGGAGAATTTCCATCTGCCAGAAGAAATTTAAGCAACGTTTACCACAGCGACTCTGTGCCGCGAAGGAGCGACGCTGGCTCCCGGCGCCGCGTGCCCGGATTATTTGTCCAGTGGGAATTTGTGTTTGCACAAGTACTTCCCCAGCTATCTGTCTAAAATGCAAAGAGAGAGCCTGGTGAGAGCTCTGTGTGATGCCATCTCTTGCAAGAAAGTCTCTGTTGCCTCAACCAGTTGTTGATGAATAGAAGAGAACTTGTGGCAGTTTAAATAGAGCGTGGCTGGAAGCGCGTGTGCAGCGTGTTCCTCTCCAGGTGTCAACACCACGTGAGCAACAGTCTCTGAGAGAAACTCCACCAGGGCACTCGTGGCTAAATACAAGGTGGACCTCTGTTTGCCAGCCCCCTCAAAAGAAAAACACTGGGAATAACTGTGGTAGTGGGGGTGGGAGAGGGGGAGAGAGCCCACGGAGGTGTTGCGAATGTGGGAAAAGGGGAGGTGCTATGAAGAGCAGATACCAACGAGGAATATTAAATGCCAAGAGGCAGCAAGTTTGCTTTAGGTGCTTTTTCTGTTACTTACAGATCCCACAGACCTTGGGCTCAGTACTGACACAAGAACATTCTGGGTGTGTGGCAGAGGCACAGCACTGGCAAGGGCCTGCTTTGAGGTCTAGGGAGATATGACCAGGGAAGCTTTCCCTCTGGGACTGAGGCCATACAGCTCCCTAGGTTATCTGGACTGAAATGTTAATTCTAATGTGGTGGCACTGGTGGTGGACACATGTAGGACCGATGCTGCCTCTCAGTGCTGTCCATACACCTGAGGAAACACAGCTGGGATCAGCACTTCCCTCAGCAACCTCCCGGCTTTTGCAAAGAAAGACCTTCATGCAAGGCAGATTTGAAGCAGCACGTTTAGGGCCCTGTGCCCAAGAAGAGGCTGTTCCCAGAACAGGTGCAGAAAATTGGACAAAATCATTTAACAGCATCAAAACAAACAGATCTTGGGAATGCTCAGAGCAACATCAGCTTGGATACCCTGGAAAACGGCGGCTTCTCATGGTTTGCCTGGGCCTGTGGACCTCAGTCACAGAGTGGAGTTAAGACTTTCTGTTTACCAGAAACTAACCCAAACCTATAATAACCCTCTGGAAGGGCAGAGCAGCACCTTGGAGCAGGTGCACCCCGAGCAGCAGCACCCAGTGTCAGGCTCCCTGGATTTGGCTAATAAAAACCAGCTGGGTTTTTCCACCCCGAGAGCTGTGAGAAACTGATGACAACCTGTTTGACCGCTGACCTCTGAACTTGACCCCCTGCTAATACCTTCAGCTGCTGATTGTCATGGGTGGCTGGCAGAGCCCTTTGTCTTTTGCTGTTTTGGAGTCCAGACAGATAAATGATTTCTATTTGTCCTTTGGCGCAACGGAAGAGCTGATCGATATTATCCACGAATGATGTCAAGGATTTGTCGCCACAGCTTATGAATGACAAAACACTACCCAAAAAAACACCTTTTGGGGCAAAAGATTGAAAGCTGGAAAGGTTTATTGATTTTTGCTTTCTTAAATAGCAGCTCAAGCCACAAAAGAGAAAACGAAAAGCTTTGTGTGCTAAAATGCAGCAAAAAGCTTCCTCGAGAACAACGATTAGATCAGCTCTTGCATTTAAGTACTGTATGCCTTGCCACAGTCAACTGCTCAATTTTGCCTGCTAAGCCCACTGCAATTTCCCCCCATTTTTCCTTATTTCAAAAGCAGCTGTGTAGTGAAACACTCTGGAATAAAATGCATCTCTGCTTTTGGCCACTGGTCAGCGAGGAGAAGGCGATGCATCTCCCATGTGGGCAGGCAGAGAGCTCAGGAGAGCAGGAGAAAAGCCTTTAATTCCAAGGGCTGGAAAGGTGGGCTCAGGCCCCACCTCTGCCCCAGCACATCCCTGTGCTCCTCTCGGGGTGAGGGATGCTCTGGCTGCACAGCACTCATAGGATAATGCAATGGTTTGGGCTGGAAGGACCTTAAAGATCATCTCCTTCCAACCCCCTGCCATAGGCAGGGACACCTTCCACTGGACCTTCCTTCCTAAACCCACCACGTGTATCAGAAGATCACAGCACAGGACATTTCCTAAGCAAACACTAATTTAAGAGGGAGTTGACAAAATGAAACGGGTCCCCTCAAAACATCAACCACGGCCCTGGTTTTGTGCCTCCTCTGGAAAAAGCAACATTTAGCTTCTCCAGGAAAACTTGCAATTAGGCCACACAAATGATGTTTCAAGAGATTAAAAAAAAACCTAGAGCAATTCTAAACCCCAAATGCTCGTGGAGATAAGGATCACTAGACTAATATGAGTTATGAGGAAAGGGAAGAGCAGAGACGAGACGGTCTCGATCCAGCTCCCTAGAGCCAAGGAGGGCGTGTGGGCAGATCTGGGGGGGGAGCACAGCAAAGGGTGCTGAGCTCAGGGCACAGCCCCAGTGCAGGGTATCTTTTCCCACCAGACCTTTCCATCCCCCCGCTTTACATCGCTCACATTTCTGGCCAAAAAAAAGCTTCAAAACTCTGGGCCAGCCCTAGATGAAACCAGAGAGTTTCTCACAGCTCCCACTTGATCTCAGCCCTGCTGGAAATTCACTGAACCCTGCCCAGCCCTCAGGTTGTGATAAATGCCTGCTGGGGGTCAGAGGGTTTGGTTTTGGCGGCACCACGCCGGCTCCAGGGAGGGCATCACCTTGGTTTAAAAAGGCTGGAGCTCCCCAGGGTGAGGGGAGGCTTCTCCTCCCAGCACGCCTGATCTGCACCAGTAACAAAACTCAGCAGATATTTTTGCTTGGGAACTTTGACCACTGAAATGAGACAGCCCTTGGAAGCACTTCTGCTGCGAGGACACAGAGAATGTAAAAGCACATGGAGTGAAAGGGACCTCACTTGCTGCTCTGAGCAGGTTTGCTGAGCCAGTTCTGGAGGAACCGGGTGCTGCGTGACCCGTGCTCCTCCAAAAAGCCCACATGAGCCTACTGAGGGGTCCAGGAGCACTCACCTCCTGGCTTGGAGGCCTGTCATGGCATTACTAACAGTCCAAACCACTGAACACTCTCTGGCCACATCATTCCTCTTCCCCCCCCACTTTGAGCTTTTATTTTGATCTGTCGAGTGTGTCCCAGTGCCGGAGCCAAAGGAAGTTGCCGAGACAATGTGCACTGTGTTGTGCTCATGGCACTCACCTCCTCTCATTTGTACTCCTTGGGTCGCTTGACAGCTCGTTTCCCTAAATTTACAGAGCTCACATTTCATGTATGTATTATTCATTATGAAAGAAGGTAAATTCCTGCACAATATCCTGAATCGGGGCATAAACTGATTTAAGCACCCGCCTGAGAGGTTGGGTGGCTCCGGCTCGGGGCTCCTCATCAGATCCTCGTCGAAAGGCACAGTGTGGCTTCTTCTTTTAGAATTGAAAATTAGTCAAAACCGCCTCAAACCTGAACCCAGCCCCCAAAGAAAGGATCCAAGGATTTCTATTCATCCCTGGAAAACTTGGCATCACCTTTCCCGCTACTGGTATTTTACACCCCGCTCGCGGCAGCGGAGATGCTTTTAAGAAAGTGTTTTCTAAGTAATAAAACGCCTCCAAGTGCGGGGATTAGACATAATCCAATTCCTTTATCAAACAGAGATGCCATCGTGGCCTTTGAAATACAAAGGAAGAAGTTCCCTCAGTGTTTTCCATCTCACAATTATATCACATAACACCCCCGCCAGAGGCTCGGCCGGCGCCGCAGACGCAGCGCCGCGACAGGATGAGAGATGGAAAGGGCTCGGCCTCCCCCGCCACCTGCTCGCGCTTCTGCATAATCTGGGAGAGAGGGATTAATCCCTGCATTTTCCCTTTCCATCTGCGTTGCATCAAAGGTAACCCCTGTCAATCCCGAGCCGTAACCCGTGTGTAAGAGCAGGAAACACCCCGGCTCCGCCGCAGGTTTCGCGGTGACAAGTGCGCGGCTTTCTTTGGGGGTCTGTTTGTTTAATTCAGTTTTTACGCAGGGATAAAACGTTCTGTGAAATTTCCACTGTGGGGTGTTGTGATTAAAGCTGGTGAACTCGATACAGACAGGCAACTATAGCAGGGCTGCCTTTGTGTGTGATTTGAATGCCGGCAGAGGTGCTTCGCTCTGCACTCGGCGTTTGGTTTTGGATGCCAAGCGCTTTCCAAAGGAGATGCAACTTGGAGAAATCCTCATCAGTTGAGAAGTGCATCTGATTAAATGATAAGGATAATTCTTACCCCACAAAAAGAAGGAAATTAAAAGAAAAAGGAATGGCAAAACAAGCAAAAAAAATAACTCCACTCAGTAGAACCTCCAACTGTTCCCTGATGCCCGGGAGCCGTCATGTTCTTCCAACTGATCTACTTTCCCCTCAACTCATGAGGAATCAGACTTAGAAATGGAATTTCTCATGAAATAGAACCCTGGCACTCCAGCTGCAGGTCCAGAGGAGGTTTCTCTACAGAACTGGCTATTCCCCATGTACAAGAGTAATGAAATATCCCAGGAACTGTGCCTTTGGAAGCTCAACCTCACCAGCCCGAAGGAGGAGTTGGGTGCTGGCCCAGGTGCAGAGCTGGGGTTGGAAGCATTCCCACATTTCTGGAAAAGGAGCTGGCAAGAAGAGGAGCCTCATATGTGCCCTCCCCCCCCCCAAACTCACTGCAAGTCCATGTAACAGATTGACTCCAAGTGTAGCTCTACAGCCAGAAAATCTTAGATCTTAATTTTACAATATCAGCCTCCCTTCTATTTGACATCGATTTTTTCCGCTAAGTCTCGGTGCAAATCCACGAATCAGCCCGTGCACGACAGGAGAATTAGAAATAAAACTTAAATATTTTTATGATTCTTTTTCTGGACCTGGCAGCAAATCCTCAGCAAGTCACTAAAAATCTTCAGAGGAAATACATTCCCTTGAATTTTGCTCCACCCTTTGGTAGGTAGGATTACATAAAGAAGCTGTGTAAGGGACTTGTATTACAGAGGAGGGTTGGTGGGAATCGAGGGGCACTGGGGAGCACCAGGCTTGTCCTTTTTCCACATTGACCTATTTCTCTGTCATTTTATCTGCCCAAGTGGGAGCCCAGGCACGGGACGACAGCCCGACGTGAATTAGTGCGAGGGCTATTCACCACCTGTTTGAACTGTCAAGTTATGTGGGAAAGCATATCAATTAACAGCCCTGATTATCTCATCAGACTTCCCATCTGACAAAACAGTCACCCCCTTTCCAGCCTAATCCCCCCGGAAAGCCCCGTCCGGGGCCGGCTGTGGGGCGGCGATGCCCGTGCGCTCCACTGTGCGCAGCCGAGGAGTTTCACCCTGCAGACAGCAGGTATTTGGGTTGGATTCCCAGGAGCCTCCTATGTTCCCTTATAGCTTAAAAAGCTGGGACAACAGCCAGGAAAAAGGACCTTCCATGACCTGCTCTTAACCCCCAAGGAAAGTTACACAAACTCTTTCACGCTTCGCTGGGATCGCTGTGTAGGAGTTGGCCAAAACAATACTTTCCCTTGTGTTTGCCTACCTTATTAAATATCAATTAATATTTATGGAAGTTTATAAACAGCGCAGCTTTGGTTTCAAGGGTGCTTAGAAATCTGATCTCCTCCTCCTCCTCCTCTCCCTTCCCTCAGCAGCATTTCTCCTGCTCACTGCTGCATGGTGAGAGCTCCTGGGGCTGGGGGGTTTCTGGGGGTCCCACCCTGCTCTGTGCCCCAGCCCTCACTGCCTGCAGCCCTTCAGGGCACCCCAGACCTCCCATCCTGCTCATCCTCTGCTGAAGTCCGAGGCCGAGTGAGACATGGCAGCACAGACAGGATCAGGCCCGATGGATTTATACCAAGTAATCTGTATTTATTGCAAGTCCATTCCCCCTTTTTTTTTCTCCCCTATTGACACACTACTTTGTTTTAAATTATGTTTAATTTAAAGGATTTTTCTGTACCCTTATTTCCTAGGAAGAGCCTTTCTAAAAGGCTCCCACTGATTAATTGTTGCTGGGCTCCTGCCAAGTGTTGGAAGTTTTACATGTAAAGAGAAAATACGTCTCTCTCCACTCGCCCAGGCCTTTTCTATTTGGTACTTCAGACTATTTTACAAACATATGGCCTGTCATTCAAGCCAGAGAGCATCATCCTGCTGTCAATATTTCCCTCCCCATCACCAAGATTAACATCAGAGGCTCTGGTGGCGGGGGCTGGGGTCTCTCCTCTCACCCCAGCACCACTCTGCTCCTTGCCATGCAGCAAACACACTCCCTGCAACAACCCAACGCCACTGAGAAATTGCTCCTGCTCCTGCTTTCACTCCTCTGCTTATTTTTACCAGATAAATCAACATAGCACAGATGTTCATTGCCCCATTTTTCACAGTCCCTTTTAAATTTACTCTTTATTATTTGTAGCAACTTGGAATACTTGAAGTTTAATAATATAAAAAAACAAGGTTTGGTTTGTTTTTTTTTTTTGCCTGCCCTTGGCTTACCCTTCACGTCAAGCTGAGCACTGCGGTTACTACAGTGGGGTGTGACAACACCATGGCAGAAGCTATAAAATATTATAGAGTTCGCTTTCCTTTTATTTTGCAAACACAGAGCACAGCCAACACTGCCAGTAGCACAAGCTGACCTGCTGCACTCAGAGCCAGGGGGCACAGAGGGCAGGAGGCCAGGGGGATGGGCAGGGGGAGGCTGGGGATGGACACAAGCCCATCACAGCATCTTGAGCAAAACATTTTGCTTCTCTGTCCCTGAGCATCTTTGTGTGTGAGACATCACAGAGTCATTGAATGGACCTTAAAGCTCATCTTGTTCCAACCCCCTGCCCTGGGCAGGGACACCTTCCACTAGCCCAGGTTGCTCCAAGCCCTGTCCAACCTGGCCTTGGACACTTCCAGGGATGGGGCAACCACAGCTTCTCTGGGCAACCTGTGCCAGGGCCTCACCTCCATCACAGAGAAGAATTTCTTCCTAACATCTAATCTAATCCTGCCCTCTGTCAGATAAAGCAACACCTCTCACACCTCAGGTGAGACACATCAGAAAAGCACCGTCCCTAATGCCATCTCCTCCCTGAGCACCCCCTGCACAGAGCAGGCACCTCTGGGTGAGCTGCAAAGGCTGGTGGCAGCTCATCCCACCTCTCTGGGGAAGGTGGCTGCTCTCTTGACCATGGTGAGCCATGCCAAGGCACAGGAAAAGGAGGCAAAGAAAAGCAGCACCAGCCCCAGCGGCTTATCAGGAGTGCTATCACAGGGACCATCTGAAGGCCATTAGATAAGAGGGTGTCAGGTTTAATACATCAGACAAACCTGTGTGCTTGGCCTGCCAGACCATGGAACCTGAGAGTTTAAGAAGAGAGGGGATTTAGGGCTGGATTCCTTTCTGGGCTTCCAAAAATAAACTTCTGCAAGCCCGTTTTAAAAAGCAACACTCATCAGAGGGAGCAGAGTTCAGGAAAATCTGCTACATTTCTGCAGGCACATGGAGGACAGTAAGGAACAGCCAAGAAAAACCAAAACAAACAAAACAATCCCTGCTAGCAAACAAACCCTTTAATCTCATGCCTTGTTGCTATTTTTCACTCCTCCTCTCCATATTCACCCCCCAAACCCATCGCCATTTAATGCAGAAAAGTCGCCGCGATGTTCTAATAGCTTGGATCAATAGCAACCCCCCCCCTCCTTCCACCTTTCCATTTTTTTAACCTCCAAAATTATTTTAGGCAAGGCTAGGTTCGTTTTACCCTTTATTTATTTATTACTTAATCGGTAGAGAACCCTTGAGGCAAAATAGCCTCGTTTGCAAGAAAGATCAGGTGCCGGGAGCAGCAAAGGCAGAGCCACAAATCAGTATGCAAAGCAGCTCCCGGCCGCCACGGGAAGGATCTCCATGCAGCACATGTGTTATTTGCTTACATTACTTAACACAGTTTAACACGTCTTTCTAAACAGAACACTTGTTTATAAGAGCCACAATATGGAAGGGCAGGAGGAGTTGTTTCCAAACCACGATAAAAATCGGAGAAGGCATTTGCTCGGGGGAAGGCGCGTCCGCCCCAAACAGCGCCGCGCAATCAATGTTTGCCTCGTTAACACATCCCATGGAAGATGCCCAGCCAGCCCATTAAGTGTTGCTCCTGCATGTCTCTCCTAAATCTTTACATTTGTTACTGTTAATTTTTATTTATACAATTTCGTTTGCTCTGGAACTGGCAGAAGGTGCTGAATTATGTGGGAAGAACTTCCTTTCACGTTAAAAAAAGACTTCCTAGATCATGGAATCCCAGATTGCTTTGGGTTGGGAGGGACCTTAAAGCTCGCCTTGTTGCAACTATCCTGCCATGTTCAGGGACACCTTCCACTATCCCAGCTTGCTCCAAGCCCCGTCCAACCTGGCCTTGGACACTTCCAGGGATGGGGCAGCCACAGCTTCTCTGGGCAACCTGTGCCAGGGCCTCCCCACCCTTTTCCTGAGATCCAACCTAAACCTCCCTGACAGAGCTCCAGCCGTTCCCTGGGGTCCTGTCAGGGTTGTTCATTGTTAGAGGTTTGCCTAAGCTATAATTTCTCCAATTCCAATGATTAAAGGATTCTCTCATTTCTTTCCCTCATCCCTATGTAGGGAGACAGGTAATAGATCCATCAGATAACTGGCATTAAGATGTCACTTCGACAATAGCGTGTTCTGAATGGGGAAAATAGCAAAGACTGGGATAAAAGATCTGGGCTGAGGGACAAATGTGAAACCCATGTCCTGGGCTGGAGGATGACATGATATCACCATGCTAAGCACAGCTAAGAGGAGAGGGAAGGGAGGAATCGGCTAATGAAGAGGCAACACATTCCCACGGCTCATCCCCATCTCCCATTCCGGCCACGGAGTCGGAGGGGTATGGCTGCAGTCAAACTCAATAACGAGCAGCATTATAGAGGGGTATTTAAGTGTCAGCAAACTTAAGGCTGGACGTCTGGAGGTACATTTCTTTAATGAATAGTTTTGTTGTCTAGAGATATTTACAGCCTGTGTTGGCAGCACTGCAATAACCCTACAGTGCAGCGCTGCTTACGGAATAAAATTACTTGCCTTAACCAAGCATACTGTAAATTTTCCAGAGCCAGTGTCCTATTGAAAGTAGGGCCTGGCTGTGGGTTTGCATTTGATTTAAAGTAACAAGTCCCCTTGCTGCTTTCTGTTCCTTGGCTTTACACAAGACCCTCTCTCCATACAGGACCTCCCCATGGGAGCACACCCAGAGCCAGAGATGCTGCCAGCAGGATGGGACACGTCGTACCCAGGGTCACCCAGGCCTCAGATCACTGTCCCCAAAGGCTGTGAAACAGCAGGGACCTAATTCTGCAGGGATTTATGCACAGGGGTGACCTTTAGCCATAGAGGGGGATCCTTCTGCTCTCAGCCAAAACCCTTCCACAGGACACGAGCACACACACAAGCCCATAAGGCTGGGAAGTTCAACCAGGTTTGTGTTTCCCCGGAGTGAAGCAAAGCCAGAGGAAACCCAGGAGCTTGGCCAAACACTTCCTTTGGATGTGGATTTTTGTTATGCCCAAATCTACCAATCCTGCCTAAATACAGAGCCTCTGCTCCCAAATATCCAACATTAGCCAATGAGTCTCCTGCAAGATCTGAATGATCTTTATCAACTAATGTGAGTCACAGCTCAAGTTCATAAAACAGTGATTTAAGAACTTTCTCTGGTTTTTCAGTGCATCTGTATTGTTTCACATGGATACACATATGGAAAAGTAGGAAAGATGCAGAAAAGGGAAAATTCTCAGCAGGAAAAATGAGGCAGGGTGAGAAAAAATTACCAGAACTATAGAAATACTCTGAGGTTTCCAAATAACACAGGAGGAATGACAGTAAGAGCTGGCTGATGGACACAGGGCTTTCCTTGACCTCAGCTCTGCTCCTCCGGGAAGAGGAAGAAGGAGCAAAACACAGTTAATGATTAATTGCACAACCCAAAGCTCTCCCACAAAAAACCCCTTTTGACCACGGAAGGTATTATTCTCCCACTCAATAAAAGCTCTCCCCAAAATCCCACCCCTGATAGCATCACCCTGCAAGTGTGTGACGCCGGAGTGACCCGGAGCCGCCGGGGCTGCGCCCGCTCTTAACCCCCGTGCGCGGAGACACTCGGCTGTGACCCGCCATTGATTTACAGTACAGCGAGGGGACAGTGGATTAACAGAGTGTGAGGCTGGATCAGCTTCCAAGGCAGAAAACAAGCTCAGCCCAGGTTGGATCCGTTCGTGGGAAAACCCAGCGCCGCCCCCTCCGAGGCTCGTCTGCAATTCACGCTCCCGGAGTTGGGGGGTTTTTCTTACAGCCTCATCCATCAGTCGATCAACAGCCTCCAGTAAGTCAAACACGCCAAACTTCCACAGAGCAGCACGGTTTCTCCTCCCACTCAGCCCTCTTGTTTGTGTTACTGCCAAGGGGAGATGTTTTCCAGGCAGAAGGGAGAAGACAATGAACTTGAGCGTGCAACCTCGCCCTGGCTGAAGGCAGGGAGGAGGAAGAGTGTGAGGTGCAGGTCTCCTCCATGGTCAGTGAGTAAAAACAGGGCAGAAAGGAAAAATCACGACACGAAAATAAGAGTGACACAACCAAGGCAACGAGGGAACGCCACAATGAGCAGAATATCAAAGTGTATTTGTTCTGCTGGAATAAATAAAGAAAAATGTGCTGTGATCAAGAGCAAGAATAAAAAACTGTGTTGGGAACAGAAACTGAAGCAGGGAAAATCCCAAGACTTCTCATACATATCACACTGTAATACGAGATTATACCAGGAAGACAATTTGGTATCAGAATTATTTATCCTGTAGAGCCAGAAGTGTCCCAAAATCAGACCACATTTTCATTAGTAGAGGACACACCACACCGAAAGCAGCTAGAACTGACAGGCCAAGGGACATGGTCACAGGGGCCCTCCAAGAGCAGCTCTGGTACTGCAGGATGTGGGCACAGCTCCTGCTGAAATGCAGGCACCAAACCAGAGGGGTGCTGGGATGGAGGCTCTGTCAGTAGCTCTCAAACACCTCTCACCTTTCTTTCCTTTCTCTTTTTTGGGGGGTTTGTGTGGGTTGGGAACACCGCTGACAGCCCTTAGTAAAGACAACGTTTACCCTTGGGAGTCTCTAAAGAGACTTTTGAAAAACACTCCATTTTGGGCCTTTGGGAACAGATCAGGTTTCACAAATCCCCAAATCCTGCAGTACCTGTTTTCTTAATCCTTTGGAATGCCCTCCTGTCCAACACACAGCTCCTGCTGCACAAACTGGATGGTTTGCTGTTATCATCCTCGGTATCCTGACCAGGGGCTATGCACAGCACACACGGGCTCTGGGTGTTTAAATCTGCCTTTCAAGTGGCATTGCCTCCTCTCTGATTCTCTTTCCTTCCACTGAAGTGCAAAACCAAACCAACTCACTTCCTCAGAGCTGTCTGGAGCAGCGTGTGTGGCTGCTGAGAACAAGGATGCACCACAAATTAACAAGGATTAGGAAAGAGAGGACGATGGAAGCGACACTGAGCATTTCCACTGACTGTGGTTCATGGCTCCCTGCAGTTCACAATGGATTCTGAGTCCAGTGTTGGTTTAGGCCAACTCCTCTCTGAGATCAGGTGTGAAGTTGGGGAACTCCTTGTCCCACCCAGAGGTACCACTGGCAGCCCCTGCACATGGCAGCACAGCAAACAGCAGACCCAAACCTGACTTAAACCAGCCTAGTTGTGGTGGAGAGGTCTCCTCAGAGCTCTCCAAGGAGAGCCCATCACAAGCACCACCACCCCCGTTGCACCCAGGCGCGCCAGGTCCCGCTCCTTCGCCCGCCGGAGCCAATCCGCTCCCGTCACGCCTCATTCCTTTATATTGGTAACTGTTAATGCTGCTAATAAAAGCCTGTGCGAGAGCTCTGCTCTCCTCCCCTGGTGCTTTCTGCAGTTTGCCTTTTGCTGTTTTCCTCCCCACCCCAAAAGCTGTTCCCACCCCCTGCACGGCCCTGCCTGACGCGGCGACGCGGCCGTGGCACGTGCAGATCAAAGCCTGGCACCAGGGAAGGGATTGCTGGAGGCTGCTGAGCTTGGGGCGTCACCCTGCTGGACCAAGGGACCCTCAGGACACAGACCTGCGTGGTGTCTCCATACTCAGGTTGTTTAAACACTTGCTGACACCTGAACCAATGACACTGCTATGGGGTTCTGCTGCTCCTCACAGGGTTGGGACACCAAGCCAAGGTGGTCCAGACCACGTCAGTTCATGGACCACAGGGCACAGTGGCACAGTGGACCAGAGGATCCTGTTCCACCTGGGCACACAGAGCTCAGGGAGACACATCCTCCTCCTCCTCCTCAAGGGACTACCACCATCCCTTGGAGGAGGATGAGCCCTGATGCACCAGCTGCACCTCAGCCCAGGGAACACAGTGGGCTTTTTTCCACTCAGCTGGACTAAGAACCCCCTTCTTTATATGGATAGTTCCTCTTCTGTATCTCTCAGGGACTGGTGAAACAGCAGAGCTGGTAAAATTTGGCCCAGCTGAGCACCAAGAGCATCCCCTGCACCCCTGTACGCATGTGCACACACACACACACGGCCACACCACCCATCCAAAGCTGATATGTCTCTATCTGAAGTGACACAGGCAACAAAAGGGATGTGTCCCCCCCTCGCCACCCGTCCCCATCTATTGAGTGATACAGATGGGCAGTTCGGGAGGACTGTGTGCACATATGCAGAGATGCTCTCGTGTCCTTTGACCCCTCATCCCTCCATCATGGGAGATCTATAACATTTACAATCCAAAAAACAAAAGAGAAGGGAGAGTAGGGCCAGAATTCATCTTCCAGGCTGACACCTAGCGTTAATTAACGACTTAAAAATCAATGACATAAGGGACAGGCAGCAAATGACACCTCCATGCAGAGCCTGTCTGCTTTCAGGAGCAAGGAAAAAATATCTTGGAGGACAGCTCTGATGCACACTGTACAGGGGGGACTGGGAGGAGAGGTGAGATTGGCACCCCCAGCCAGCTCAAACACCCCAAATTCCTCCACTGTAGTTTCCTATTTCCCAACCACCACAGGGACAGGTTGGGGTTTCCCCAGGGATGCTGCTCACAAAGGTATGGGAAGCCTTCCATGTTTTAAGCTGAACATACAACAAAAGCACTGGAAGGTCTAAATGGCAAATGTGCTTTTAAAAGTTGGTGGAAATGTTTTCTGCTGCACATTTTGGGGCACAACAGGCCGATGCTCTGCATGAAGCCATGATTCTGGCCCACAGCTCCAAGTTCATTCTGGGCTTCCCATGCTGCAGGTGAAAGTAAGGCAGCTCCATTTACTGCAGATTTTAGCAGCACAAAGGAGCCCCAGTGGTCCCAGGGTGTTTTCTGGTCAGGCTGATTTTCCACCCACACCCCCTCACTCTTCAGTGAAACTGCTCAGAAGGGAAGGATTATTTCCCTTTTAGAAGAGGTGTGGCAAAGGAAGCCAATCCTGCACTCCTCTCCTTGTGGCTGTGCTCAGGCAGTGGAGCATCCCTGTCTCACTGGCACCAGGCACTGGGAACACAGACTGGGAGGCGAATTCCAGTGAGATGGAAGGCAGGGATCATCAGCGAGCCTTGCAGCTCCTGCTGACCACACAGCAACACACAACATGCACCATTTTGCAAACTAATCGAGTTAAAACAAATCAACCCAAATCAATCCCCAAAGCAAAGGGTAGAGGTGCAACTCCAGACGCTGCCCAGGCCTGAGCACTTCTCCTGCTTGAACAGCCCCTCTGCCGTGAAACTTTTGTGAGGGAGGGATGGTCCTGGAGAGCAGATGGCATGTCTTTTTTTTTTTTTCCCCCTCTTGAAGAGCAAACCTTTCTGGAATACTAAATCTTACAGGAGCTGTAAATGTCAAATTTAAATTCATACTTTGTACCACCTTTGATTTCAAAGAGGATTACACCTATTCGCTGAAAGCAAAGCAACACCAAAGCTACATGAAATGGAATTACGGCTACTTAGGCCTTTTTCTATTGCCTCTTTATATTGTTAACTCCTTCCAATTCATTAAGTCTAATCCTTATTAGGCTAAGTAACACACATATGAATAGACAGGACTGGACACAGGAGCATATGTGCCTTTTGTATCACTTCCCGGTTAATCCCTCGCCCGCAGAGGGGACGGACCCGGGGAGAAGTGGCCGCTCCTCTCCCGTGCCGGCCGAGCAGCATCGCCCGCCGGGGAGCCCCGGCCGGCCCCGGCGGCCACCCCGCAACGCCGCTTTGTTAATCAATCTGCTACGGAGCCAGGGCAGCCTGGCGAGCCGCTCTGTTATGGAAATGCGCCGGCCCGCAGCCCTCCCGCCGCTCCCGACCGCAACTCCGCAATTCCCCGGCCGCAACTCCGCAATTCCCCGACCGCAACTCCGCAATTCCCCGACCACGCGGGGAACTTCACACGGCGGGGAGGGAGGGAGGGAGGGATGGGAGACGTGTTCGCAGGGGAAACAAGAGCCTGTTTCTAACTCTGCCATTTCTACTTTGCCATCTCTCCATCACCAAGAACCCTCCCGAAGCATCCCCAGCCGCAGCGTGTTCTCCACCCCCGGGCTCGCTCTGCTCTGTTTATGGACTTGCAGCTCCAACAGCAAGACTGGGAAAAGGAGAGAAACTGTGCACCGGGCTGTCCACCTTGCACAGACAGGTGCCTCTGGCAAAGCGCCCCTTGCACGTTTGCAACCTGGAATCACAGCAGAAAACACTCAGCTCCACACTGAGCTGCACGTTCAGCAGCTCAGTCCCCTCCTCGAGTGCTCTCTGCAGAAAAAAAGGGGTAAAATTCTGCTTTCCCAGGCAAGATTTAAACCAAAAACAATCTGCATGGTTCCACAGCAGCGAGTGAGACAGGAATCAAAGTATATAAAATAGATATTTATACAGCACCGGCGTTGTTTTAAAAACAATAAAGCGGCAGCTTATATAGTCTCTTGCATATTGCGGACATGAAATAAAGCCAAGACAGGAGCTAGAACATCTAATTCCCTGGCTACATGGAAGAGAGAGTGATTCAGGTTTACAGGGTGCCATTCAGTTTTATGACAATATCTCCTAATACAGCAGGTTTATCAATTGAGCAAAAAGGCACAACGGGGTGTGTTATTATTGGAGCCTAATCTCATGCCTCGGGTGTGTTGTGCGAGGCACGGGGGCAAAAGGCCGCACCACTGTGTGATTATCCAACAGCAATGCTCACTCAGGACGCCGTGTCTGGATTATAAAGTGGATTGGCTTAGGTTTTAAAATGAAATGTTAACATTTGTTGCTTAGGTTTCGGCTGAGGATGGATCTCCCTGCTGTGGGTATGAAGAATGGATAGCACAGACAGCAGAAAAGCAAATATCCTGCTCGGTGTCACTGGGTCTCCTCCTTGCCCTCAGGCTGCTCGTGGCCTTGGGGTGCCACACTGCCTCCAACCAAACACTTTGGGGAAGAAAGGGTCTTCCTGGGCCATAAGAAGGAGCTAGGACATGTAGTTATGCACATAAACCAAAAAGTACGAGTTGTCTCGCTGCAGAGAGCCTCACTGAGCAGGTCCCCAGTAAATCAAATGCTCATTTACTGAAGGACAGTACTGAGCTTCCCTACTGGGATCCCTAGCCATGGAGGAGCCCTTCTCTGGCCTCAGTCTTCCCATCCATAAAACAAACCTAATCTCACTTCTCCACAGATGTTCCTGAGGTCTAAGAAGCCGTCTGAGATCCCAGGAATGGCCACTGAATGTTAAATGGCACCTGTGCAAGAGCCACTGAGCAAAAGACTCACTGGTGTACAAACACAGTGCTCCCTGCTGGATCGGTCCCATTTATGCCAGTGGGGCACATGCTGCATACCCAGAGGGAGAACAGGACCCTACAGGTTTTAATTAGCACTCTTCCAGCAGCAAAGTTCCTGTCTATTGTCACCTAATTACTGCGTATCTACCCCAACAGACATTAAGCTTTGCCTATGACCTCTCGCTCCCTACACCCTTGTCACTCTCTCTCTCAGAGCCCCGTGTGACACTGGGGAAACAGGGAGCAACTTCTTAATTAATTGGACTAATTAGTCTCCTGGATGGCTGGACAGCTGGACCCTATCTCCTCCCCGATCTCCTCGTGGGGGGAACAATCCAATCGTGGTTTGTTTCTCCAGAGTTGACAAAGTCCCGGTGCTGCCCGTGATCTGGTTCCCATTAACCCGAGTCCCCCGAGGGTGCTCTGCAGGATGAAGACGTTTTCCCTTTGGCTAATGAAGTCCACAGCAAGACCAGGCTATTGCCACAACAGCACGTGGAAGCCTCATAAAGGGTCAAGGTTTCCCCTCAACCCCTTCCCTCTCTGCACAGGGTTTATCCCGTGGCTGTTAAACTTTGCTCTGGCTCACAGCCCTCCCCTCTGGGTCCTGGCCCCACACCATAAGTCTTTACACCTTCCAAAACTATGCCTATGCCTTTTTTTAACCCTTTGAATTTTTCAAAACCCTGATTTTTCAAAAGGGACAAATATTTGATCCTCCTGAAGGAGTATTATTCTCTTCCACATCCACACTCACAGTCAGCACCTTCAGACCTGTCACCAGGGCTCCCTCCTGGCAAAGCACTCACATCCTTTCCTTGCTCAATAAACTGCAGCATTTTCCATTCAGGCAAAGGTTCAGATCATGCCACAATCACAAGGGTTAACCCTGCATAGCTGGATTTTTTTGTAACTCTCAGAATAGATGGACTTTTACTGTTTCTCAAAGCTTTTTTGCCTTTAGAGAGCTCAGAAGTCCTTTTGTTTCACAATGGGAATATGGGGAATAATTGTTCCAGACCGTCAATAGTAGGAAGAAAGAAAGCAAGGAGAGCACAGAACCAAAATTAGGAAGCAATGGCTGGGCCAGGGTGGGGGGCTTGGGATGGGCAGCAAGAGCTTGCAGCATGGACAGTCCCCTGGATGTGGTTCACTCCCAAAGTTAGGAAAAAGAAGGAAAAGAAGGAACCTGGTAAAATGCTCTCTGCAAGAGAAGTGTTAATTCCTTGAACCAACACAGTCTGCTGGGACTTTGGGCTCAGCCATGTCCCATTATCCACATGAAACCATAAAGACATCACCAAGGATACAGCCAAGTGTAGGTGCATCCACAGGGATCTCTGCTCCATCCCACTGCAACCCCAGGAAAAAACTCCCTGGGAACCTGTAGCTCTGTTGGGCACTGGATCACTGCACCCAGCATCTCTCCTTCACACTCCAGAACAGATTTTTCCACTGATCCTACTCCTGCCTCACATACTATTTCTCCAAAGACGAGTTTAGATCCAAAGGGAAAAGTCACAGTCTCAGTATGTTTTGCCATGCAGCCACACACTACAAACTGGGGGAAAAAAAAGATAAAAAATATTTGCTATTTCTGAAGAATTTCTGCAATTCTCCAACTGCTGGGATTTTATTCCAGATCTGCTGGATGTGAACTCCACCCAGAAGCAAAGAGAGGGGATTTTTTACTTATTTTTTTTTTTTACCCTGTGTCTGTTATTTCCTTAGGGGCCACAAGATGCTCTCCCCAAATGATACAGCTTTAAAAGAAACAGGGAACAGCAAGTATCCATCTGGAGATCTTTAAAAAAAAAATACACTTGGTGCATTTTGGAAGCAAATTCCAAACAGCTGAACGATGCAGCAGGAGGGAAATGGGAGGCAGCCACGGTGGGTTGACAGACGAGAGGCAAAGGAACTGTTAGCTATGGGAGCAGCAGCAGCCTCATAACAGACAGCAGTCGAGTGCTGAAACATTCTCAGTGAGAGCAGCACTGCCAGGGATATAAAAAGACACAGGATTCATTTCGATCAGCTGGGATGGCTCTGGCTGGACCAGCATTCAGCCCCTTGGCAGGAGTCAGATGATTTGGTTGGAAGGAAAATAAGGAGGCAAGGGAAGACCTTCCCCAGCACAAAGACAGACCTGATGTGTCCCCTCCCCTTCTACAGCCCGTTGCAATATTGTCAGGGGGGTAAATTAAAATAAACGAGCGAGAGCGTCTGGGAAGGCTCTTCCCTCCTGGTCCCAGGCAGGAGCTCAGGGAACTTTCCTGAATACAAGAAGCTAAACAGTGAAACAGGAGGAGCTGAAGTCTCCCAGGCTGCCCAGGGCTCTGGCAAACCTCACTCCCATCATCCCTGAGCAAAGTTGGGCTCTAAATCCCCTCCCTCGGTTTAGAGAGCAACTGTTGCAGAACCTTTACCTGAGCTGTCAGGTTTTGTATGAGACTGAAATGAGAATAAGCGGGAAAAGGGAACAAATAATATAAAAGGAAAAGACTATTTTTCAAGCATTTATCCTTTCAGGACATGCCACAGCAGACAGAGGTGAGCAAGTTTCAGGTGCTTTGCTCCTTAGTCAAGAAAATGATCAGTTATTCTACTCCTGGTGGCAAGTGCTGCAGGACCAGCTCAGTTTTGGTGGGGGCTGTTGAGTTCCTCAACAGGGCTTTGTTCAGCTCAGAGCCAGCGAGTCCCATAATTAGTAAGTGCAATAAATGACTGAAAGAGTGCAAGACAACACCAGGGTCTGTACTGCCCAAAATCCAGGGCTCCAGACCAGCAGGCCCCAGGATTTAAATGCCAGTAAGATCCACTGAGCTGGCCTCTGGCTTGAACTCACACCCAGGAATTTAACAGACACAGTTCCAGTGGTTCATCCACAAGTTTTTTCTTTTCCCTCAAGAAATGGCATTTTGTTTTATAAAGACATTCAGCCTTTATTTATAAAACTTGTGAGTGATGGAGCATCTACCATATCCCCTGGCAATTTTCTCCAATGGTTAATTACTGTGACTGTCAAAACACACACTTCAATTCTCATTTGAATTTCTCTGCCATCAGTCTCCAACCGTGGAACCTTGCTCTGTATTCTATTTTTTTCTCTTGTTCAGCTTTAGAGTCTTTTACTGTCTTTCATTCCTCCCCACACTGGTATTTGTAGATTATGACCACATTGTCTTTTAACCTTTTCCCACGTAAAGATTGGTTTGAACTCTTTGGCACCTGATTTAAGATTATCCTAATGCACTTCAGCACTGCTGAGAGGCTGCAGAAGGGGACAAGGATTTCAGGCATGAGGGACTGTGAGTATATGAGAAGAAAGACAGTCAAGCCCTAAAGAGCAACCTGTACAACTCCCTCATCATATCCATGCTGCCTTTCTGCACATTGCCTAAACAATGCTCGTTTAAACACACAGAAGATAATAGTTTAGAAGTCAAAGACGTCCAAACACCCCTGAGAGTTTGCCTGTTGGTCAAACAAATGGGCTAAAATGAAGTCCTCCTCGCTAAACACGGCACTGCCCACCATCTGAGCCCACCAACCACTAAAAGGATGGTTTCCCAGTGACTCTCGTGCCTGGAGCACTGAGCCCCCACATCCCATCCTCCTTCTGGAGGGAGAGGAGAGACTGGACATGCCCACTCCCCCCCCCAAGAGCCTCGTACCTCCCACTGATCCCGGGGAGCAGCTTCCAATTCACTGGCAAAGCACCAACTATTACCTTTTTAAGTCATGTATTTTCAATACATACAAAGAACATGTACAACAAGGTTTTGCTGTGGTCAATAATCCCTGAAATGATGTTTTCAACAAACCTCATTTCAAGTCCAGATCTGGAGTAGAGAAGTGATTGGATGAAAGGCCATTATATGACTGCTGTAATTTATTCTGCAGAGAGCTAAAACCACCAATTATCTGACATGAATGACACCACTTCTTTTTCTTACCAACACAAAGGTGCACAGTATCTATTTTCCGAGATCTAATTTAAATTTTAAAAACCCTCCTGTGTTTAAATGAAAGGTGGTGGATACAAACCAGCTCGAGTCAGAAACACTGAGCAGAAGTGAGAAATCCAAGCCAAGGAGGGCACTCCATCCCCAGGTCCCCCCAGTTCTGTTTGGGCTCCTCAGGGAGCAGCAGCTGCATTTCCAACCACGCTCTTTGTGGCTGCATTAACTCTGTTTACAAGCAGCAGAGCTGGGAGGAGTTGGCAGTTTATTACTTTGGAAGCGGGGCTGTAAAAAGCTGGGATTTTAATTTCACCCAAGCTAAAATTATCCACGTTAGGCAAGGCAGAATTTGGCTGGCAGACACACCACACATCAGCCACTGGGCTGTGGTGGAGCTTATCTGGTGTCTTGTAAGGTCCGAGGTGCAGCCCCCAAGTGCCTTGAGTAGGTAATAAAGTCAAGCAAAAAGCCCAGAAAACTCTCTCTATAAGATCAGAGGTGTTTATTTAAGGGGCAGCATCCTCTGCTGTGCTCCCCATCCACAGCACCTTTCTCTGGCTGGGGAAACCGGTGACCCACTTGCTGGACCAAATTAATTAAATCCCATTCGCTCATTAACACCAACCAGAGAGCGAGTGCTTATTTTAGAACTGCAATTATTTCCTGTCCTCTCCTCCAGAAGGACCCCAGCACCAAGTAACTGTTTGGTGATGCTGCCCAGGATGCTGAGGCTCAGGGGGAGGTTCTGCAGCACCAGTTTGAGCCCAGGCAGTGGTCAAGTGTCCCTGGGGACAGTGCTGAGCCGTGTAGGGAGCTAAGCTGATGCCCTGGCTGTTAATTTACTGCAGGGAAAGGCTACTGCTGCTATATTCTGGTTTATGGCAAACAGGGCAACACCTTTAAACTGACAAATGCGAGCGACACGGGAAGCGTTTGACAACACCTTGCCAGCTTGCTGCAAGGGGATGGGGGAGAGCAGCCTGGATCATAAAACACCACCTTTAAGCTTCCACCAAAAAAAAAAAAAAATTACAAGCAAGAGCAGGAAGATAAATATAATTACAACATTCTGAAAAGCTCTGTACGTGTGTGCATCTATTTTGAATATTCGCCAGGGGAATTGCAACGGCTCTGTGCTGCTGCAGGGTGGTACCTTCAGCTCTCAACTGCCACATCCAACTCCTCACCACAACCAGAGCGTTCTCGGGTGGTTTGAAGGGGACAGGTTGGGGAGAGATGGAGATTTACCCTTCTCAAGTTGCATTTTCGATGCTGGTTTCTGGAGTTGGGTGCAGGACGGGGAGTGAGGCACCGAAATCTGCACCGAAATCGGTGTCTGAGCAGCCCATGGCAGGAGGGGGGAAAGGCAGCACATGCACAGGAGTCCAGGAGAATCACAGCCATCCCCTTGCTGGCTCTCAGCAGGTTCAGAGTGTACCAAGGACCCCCCTGACCCCCTCACCAGCCAATAGCAGAAATTAATGTCTAATCTGGCATTTGGAAACCTCTGAATTAAATGACGGTATCATAAATCCACAGCGTGGATTTAAATGTCACTAGCATTGCTGATGCTTCAGGTCAAACCTGAGTGTGAAACTGTAAACAATCCAAAGGAAAACATCAGTGCTCAGAGGTGAAAAAACCACCATTTCTGGGATAGGGATATACAGTTTTCTAAACTACTTTGAACTTATTGCAGTAGCTCCTATTTGTCTTGAACAACGACTTCATAAACTCCAATTCCGGGACCAAAACGAAGGCAAACACTTTTTATGGACTGCCTCAGTTCATTTAGTTCAATTCATCATAGCTTTGTTGATGTAACTTGTGAGTGAATCCCTTCATGCCACGCGGGTTTATGCCGGCGCAGTCCTTTAGGGATGGTAAGTGAGATGACTCCGAGCTGTCACTTCCTTCTCCCGATGTTTTACAGCCACTGCTGCTGCTGTAGGTGGTTTCTGCTTTTCCTATCACGGTGACATCTGAGTGCCGCTTTCAATGAGGCCAAATGGCCAAGTTCTAGCAGGTTTTGGACACCGGGAATTAATCAAAGTTCCACGTTTATGTCCCGCGCTCATTCATCAGCGGGAACAGCCAACCCCGCTCCAAGCGAGGGCACCTGGGATTTCCTGCTGCTTTGCTTTCCCAGCTCTGCAGAAATCGGGGAAGTTTGGTCACAGAGAGCCAGTTTGGATCAGCACAGCTGGTCCTGTTTAGCATAAACCCCCTCAAATTCCCTGTCTGATCTCGGGCATGTCACCAACCTGCCTGAGAGCCAGTTCATCAGCTGGGAGAAGGTATGTGTGACATGCAGAGCTGTGTCTGCCGAGTTAAATGCTGATTATTTTAACCCTTTCCTATACGTGTCAGCCAGAGGGTTGGGAGCTGGGCCATCTGCCTTTGGATTTTTGTCATCCTTCTTTTCCAGGACAAACTTTGAACATTTCCATTTTGCCTTCACTCCGTGTGCTTTCAAAAAACCCACACGGGGGTGATGACACATGAGTAAGCACCGTGCAGTCAATTAGAAGGTGACTTTTTCTGGAAGCTTTTCAACATAGAGATTTGATGGTTTTTTGGCCTCTTTGGTGTTGGATGGCTCCTGCTGGGGAAGCAGGAGGCGGTCTGGGAGGTGCTCACAGCTTTTCTTTTCCTCTCCCTGCCATGAGCAGGAGACAAAAGCGCTGGATGCTCCTGCGGCTCCCGACTCCCTGGCGCACACGCTCCCCGCGCTGCTGATCTGCAACATATTGTCTCTGACTCACTGGCGGTTCAGGAGCGGAGTTAGCCCGCTGTGAGGAGGCAGGGATGCCTCGGCAGTGCCCACGCTGCCAAACCAGAGCCCCGTGCCAGGCACCGCGTTATCCACCCACGGAAAAATAGGGCAGCCGCGTGCGCAGCCCTGGAAGCAACCGCTGAAACCCTGGAGAGATTTAACTCATTAAACGTGCCCCGTGTGATGGAGATGCTATCCAGCCCTCTGCAAAGAGGGCTAGAAAATAGCTGCTGCACAGGTTTAAAGTGGCTGCTGTTAAGATGTTTCAAGGAGGGCGAGTGGGTGAGTTTGCGTGGACAAGTGCAGGAGAGAGGGAGAGAGCGCACGCAAGCAAGTGAAGGAAATATTACATGAAATAAAGAACCAATTAAAGGGGGGACACAGTCTCTTCAGAGTGATTGGCTCTGTCTAAGCAGAGAACTGGAGCATTTAACCTTTTGTTTGTGTTTCACCCAAACGTTGCCTTGCTATCTGCCGGGGTCACAACCGGGTCACAGCCACAAACCACCGCGGCCGCCGTAAATCACCGGGGCCGGGATGCAGCCAGTGCCCAGGCTGGCCTCTGCCCAGCCCTTTCCAGTATGCCTGTTACCCCTGGAAATGGTCTTGGGATGGCAGTCAGGCACAAATAGGATTTTGGTGGCAGTGGCTGCCGTTTGCTTCTGAAGAACTGGAAGGCATCCAGGGCTGAGCAGGATGGATTTTGCAGCAGCGTGGGCACCTCTCCATCAGTGCAGCGCCGGTTGGGGCCCAGGGAGGTGGTTATGTCAGCTGTACGACTGCACTGATCTACCTCAAGGCTCATGCTGGGAGCAAAGTTGGCACTTGGAGACTTCATCCAGCAGAGAAATGAGAAGCCTGAATCCTCCTTTTGGAGGAGCTTCAATTCTAAGGTTGTATTTGAACACGAGACGGTTTTAAAACCAAAATTTCCACGTGTAGGATACAAACGTAACAGGAACTGTTTATTCTCAGTTAAAACATACTCAAACCCCTCACTTTGAAAGGGAACTCAACCAAAGAGACAATTACAGTTATTTAACTAGTCACAGCCCAGAGGAGGGGCTGTTGAGGAAGCACAGCTTCCATCAGGACCTGCAGCTCTGAACCTGATACACAAACCAGACTGAAACGCTGATGAGAGACTGGGCCATCCCTCATGCAGGATAAGCCAGTGGAGACACTCCAAGCCACAGACTCATCCCTGTGCTCCCCTTGCAGCTCTCTGGCAGGGCAAGTGGCCCAGGGCTCCCCACAGCCCGGCCCTGCAGCAGGTTAAGACTTTGTTCCCTCTAATAACTCAGGATAAGATGCAGAAAGCCCTCACTAACCCTCAGCCACATCTCCCCTCTCATTTAACAGCAATTTTACCATGTTTTGCCCATCCAACAGATGCCAGCAACCTCTTTTATACTAAATGGTATTAGTTAAGAGTCCATTAATTAATGCACCATGGAAGAGAAGGAGAACCGAATGGAAACAGGGTGGGTTGAGAACAAGAGGTGCCCTTTGTGGTAAGGGAGCACTGGAACACCAAGCGTGGATTTTTCATCTATAATGCAGGTTTACTTCCCTGCTACAAAAGTAATATTTTCACAGTTGTGCTGGGGTGTGGGAATAATCTGATATATGTAGACTAAGCCCCACTCTACTGAGTGTGCCCCATCCAAAACTGGAGGTGCTCTTTCCATAGGCTGCCCTCAAGAGGTTGTCCTGAAGGAATACAGCCAGAAGAAAGACTGGGTTTGATACAATGAATATATAAAAAGCTTTTCCTACAAGCAAAAATTTTTCAAACAAAGTAAAAACTGCACAAGAAAATGTTAATTTAGTCAGTCTTCCAGCCTCTCAAAGAAAAAGAGAATCCAAAGCAGTCAGTCTTGTGAAGCAGATCAGGTAGAGGGCAATTTTGTAACTTATATTTTGAAAATCGAGACCGATCTATAACGAACCAAAAATTCCTCCCTTCTGCCCAGGTTGCCAATAAAAAAACACATAACTTTTTGAAGCCTACTAGGAGGGAAGGAGTTATTGTCACCTCGGCAGTCGGCTAAAAAAAGCGCCGAGAGGCAAGAAGGGAGAAGTTACCGCTCCACGGAGCGACCGCGGCCGGCCCATCCACGAGGAGCTTGGCTGATCTACCCAGCAATCAAACAAATTGTCTCACTCCATCTCTCTGGGCTCAAGTCCTCTGTTTGTTCCTGGCACCTGAAGCACTCAGTGCAGCTCTGTGTCCCCCGTGCCCTGTGCACGCCGGGTTTGGGACGCCGACACATCCCAAGGTCGCGCGCGAACTCTTTTCACGGCCAATTTAAGCACAGGCAGAGGAACGCCGTGGACACCCCTCTGCTGCTGTTCTTCCTCACTGCGTGTCCTTCACCCATATCACATGCACTCTTTTTTTTTTTCCTCCCAGCTCATCATTTGTGTATTAACTCTCGATTAGCTCGGAGCTGGCCCAATTCCTCTGCCCCCCTGCTGCAGCGCGTTAATGGAGGATTTGTACCAGCAAAGCGAAACGGCCTCTTTGCCCAAGAGGCTTTCACTTAAACACAAAGCCAGAGCAGGGAAATCTGTCAGACACTGCTGCCCCCACCGCTGCTCCACCTGACAAAGTGGACGGGTGATCCTGGGCAAGGGCAGCCTGTGGGTCTTCCTACACCGCTGTGTTCTGCTTCCACACGTCCTCATTGCCTGCCCTTAACCAGTTCGACTTTCAAAACCACAAGCACAATAAAGCAAACGCAGCACAGCCTTCAGAAACACGTCCCTGGATTTGCCATGCCTCTGGAATTATAGGATGGTTTGGGTTGGAAGGGACTTTAAAGACCATCTCATTTCAACCCCTGTCACAGGCAGGGACACCTTCCACTAGACCAGGTTATTCTAAACCCCATCCAACCCAGCCTTGGACACTTGCAGGGATGAGACAGCCACAGCTTCTCTGGAATGGTGCCCATGAAGGTCCTGCTGCAGCCCAGGAGCACTGAGCAGACCAGGACCCTCTGCCACCCCCAAGGCTTCTTTATTTCTGGACCTCTAGTCCCAGTGTGTTTACGCTACACCTTAGTCCTTATGCTAAACCTCCTCGATCCAACCAAAGGAACTTCTTGGAGACCAGGGAAAGGGAAACCCAGAGTTGTTTAATGTCACCTAGAACAAGAGGGTCCTGATCCATACAAGTGTCTCATGCTTTGCCCTCTCCCAACAGAATGACCTGAGATGCAATGCAGGAGGAGTGGATGGGGAGACTGTCGTGACAGTCTGGGACACCGCAACAGTCGCACGCTGGGACCATGAGCAGAGAGCTGGGAGCCCCCCAACAATGTCCAAAAAACAGCACCCAGGGATGGGCTCTGGTCCTGGTGGCAGAGAGCATCCCACTGCAGGAACTCCCCAGAGAGAAGGAAGCTGCCACCTGCCCACTCCTTGCTCTCCCACGAATACCAAGACACACAAGGAAACACGACATAAAATATAACTTCCAGTATCAGCCAGACCCAAATAAAGTGAAAAGCAGAGCCAAGCACACAGCTCTGCTCTCAGGCAGAGGGAGAGGGCTCTGCTGGTTCAAAATACCCAGAAAAACCAACCCAGAGGTCCCAGTTCAACATCACGAGTCAAATGTGGATCTAGTTCTAGTTCACGCAGATTCCTCACTTATAAAAAAGAGACAACCCACCCTAAACATTCCTAATGTGCATTGCTAACTGCACACTGCACCTCCAATCATTTGTATGACAGAGAAGGAACCTAATCCTGAATCTGAAAAACTATGTGATGGAGGATTTACAGTATTAGAAGGCAAACAGTGGCAGGTGTAATTAGGAGAAAAATTTGTCATGCTCTTGACTCTAGGAGAGAATGAAAGGTCTGGAATAGCAATCTCCCAAGTGTTTACCCAATGTGAGCGCACACAAGATGGAAAGCACATTTCCGACCACGGACAGATTAATATTTGATGCCAGAAAGAGAAATGCACGCTGTTCATGTTTATTTAGGATATTGTGAAATACAGTGAAATTTGCAATTTTATTGGATTCAGGGGTTCTGTGTTTTTGAAAAGTCCTAAGCTACTGTATGTTGGATAAGAAGCACATATGTTAGGAGTTTAGACATGCCAGCTGCAGGGAATGAAAGGGCTTCTTCCCCTCCCCCTGATTTTAGAGAAGGGGGGAGAAAAAAAAGAGATATAAAAAGATTAGCCGCAGGATAAACTGGGAAAACTCCACTGAGCTTTCTGTGTCTCTTAATACTAATTTTAGTGGCTAGAAATGACACAAAGGAAAATTATATCTGGGTTACTTTGTCAGCCACTGCAACTCTGAGACGTGGTGTTAAAGCAACACACTCACCTAATGGGCTGTGATGGGACCCATCCTTAAGGGGGTGCTTTGCTCTCCCCAGTGAGGGTGCATTTCAGGGACACATGGCCATGATCACATCCCTGTCCCCAAAAGGATTTCCAGCACTACAGGCACTTCTGGAGCTTTGCTGTGGTAGGACGTAAACACCCAGTTCTGCTCCCAAAAAAGCTCTTTTGGGGAAGATCTGCCACCCCTTTTCCAAGCAACACCTTGACGCTGAGGTTTTGCCACATGGATTCCCAGGAGGATGACAACAAATAAATCAGCTCTAAGGGGTGTGAATAGGGTGTCACTTCCTTTGTCTGCCCTCCCACAGACATCACAAATGTGTTCTGCTCTTCCACAATACCCCAAAAACTGCCCCTACCTGCAAACCCCAACAAATCCTCTCCTGTTTGGACAGGAGCTTTTCCAGGAATGATTTTTTTTTCCTCCAGAAGTTGAAAATTTGATCACAAACAAAGAAAAACAACAGAGAAAATTATATGGATGTGTTTAAACCACGTACAACCCCGTGTGCACATCACAACCCTCATTGGAGGGCCCTTTGGGCTCTCATTCTGAGCTGGTTTCAGGGTTGGATGAAGCCATCCAGAGCTGGTACATGGAAACACAGGAATGGGGACAGTAAGTAGGTCTCAGGAAAACTAGGAATGCAACTAGAGACCAAGTCTTGGGCAGCTGTGCTCTGTCCTCCCTGCATGAACTGATGTCCTCTCCAGTGCTGCGTGATGAACACACCTCCAATACCTGTCCCTTCCCTCCCTCCCAGCTCAGGGCCCTGGAATAGTTGGTACTGGAAAAACAAATCCTGTGACCCGCTTTTTTGGAGAGTTTTACAGTGCTAGTACCGGGATCCAACCTAAATTTCAGAGTAAGAGTGGCAGAGGTTGGGCTGCAGAAGCAGCGCTGAGGTTCCCAGCGTGTCCCTGTGCCTGGCAGCTCTCACAGCCCTGCTGTCCCTCGCAGTGCCACAGCACAGCCCTGTGTCACCAGAGAGTGCTGGCCCCGTGTCTGCACAGGCTTTGTCCCCAGAGACACAGCCTAAGCCTTTCCAGAGGTCTCCTCAAAATTGCAGCTGTGGTGGTGGTGATAACATACATTAGAGGGAAATCGGGATATTCTGTGTGAGGAAGAAGGAGGCGGTTTGCATCTCTCATCCCTCTGCCCAGATGTGAGCCCAATAAAAGGGATATAGTATTCTCCTACACATCATTGGGCAGGAGAGGAAGTGTGTGACAGCTTCCATATTCCCCACATAGCCTGGGTAGGGAAGGAGGATGGGAAAATCCTGCTCTCCCACTCGGCAGAGCTGGGATACCCGGTCACCTCACAGTGATCCATCGCACACGGAGAGAGGGACTGCAGCAGCAGACGTGGAATTTGTAGCTGGAGGAAGGACTGTAACAGAGGGAAGGGGATGGAGAAAGACAGGTATAAAGGGGAAAATACACCGAGGGAGGCAAAACCTGGAAAGAGATTTGTGCAAAAAGGCAAGGAAAGAATGAACTGTGAACGTAATAAATAAAGCAGGTTAATGAAAGAGGCTGCAAAAGAGGTAGGGAAATGTTATCACTGTAGAGCAGAACGAGAGGAGGGGAGGGCAGAGCAAAGGGTGAGGTGGGAGGAAGAACATGTGTGAAGGTTACTCGGCACCTTCATCCATTTCTGCTCCGAGGACGTTCCCTGCCACCACTAAAACACGTGAAGTGCCCGGAGAGGCGCGGGGGCCGCGCGACCCCTGTGCCACGGCCAGTGACCCAACATGGTGACACCAGGGTCAGCCCTTTGTGAGGGGAGACACCTCTCACAGCCCCCGAGACAACTGAAATAGGAGCAAACCCAATCAATTCACCCAGTGGTGCCGTGATGGGCAGAAGGTAGAGGGGAGGGGAAGAGGCACAAGGTCCGTGCGCTGCCGCCCGGGGGTTCCCGGGTTTCCTGGTGCTGCATCGAACCCCTGGGACATGGTTAAAAAAAACCTCTCTGAACTTTTAGCAATTTAAAATGCTCTGACTGTCATAAAGGACTGTACTGTCTGTAACTGTGAATCACATGCACAGACCCCAACCCATTGATATAAACCCCCAAAAACCACATTTTATGTGGCTGTGAGTGAACGTACACACTGAAGTCTCCTAAGAGGTTTGCACGAGACAGACTTTTCCATGAACCCTATGCAGCTAAAATTAGTATGAAAATGGTGGTGTTTCATAAAAGAAAGATATGTGGATGCCCGTAAGTGCCATTTTATTTCTCAGTGAGAGGATAAAGTGTTTTTTCCTACATAATTTTTGATGTAGAGGCTAAATTAGGCCCGAGAAGAGGGACAATACAACTTTAAACATCATTAGTATTCAGTCTACGTAAGCCAACCAACAGCAGTTATGTATTTTTGCAAGTATGCATATAATTTATTGTGGAGAACACAATTTACATGGGTAGTCGATGCCTGTTTTATAGCCTCACAAATAGATGTATGAACTCAAGCATATAATGGCTCAACCAGCAGGCGCAAATACGTTCTAAATCTTCTAAATGTGCTTCACAAAAATGTAACTGAGGAATATAAAACAGATCAATTCTTGCATGTTATATATTGGTTTTTGATTTACAAATCTAATCTGGGAAATTTCTTTAGAAATGAGTGGATTTTTTTTTACTGAACTTCTTCTTTTACAGGATTGTGCCAGTCCAATCCTAGAGGATTCCCTTCTGTATATGACTGGATTGAAAGGTTTTTTATTATTATTTTAATCTATGTAGAGAATACAGTATATATTTGTGGCATTTGATTTCATAGCTTCCTGTGTGTCCTAGTGCTAATTTCCTAAGAAAACCCTTTTCTGTTATTTACAAGCCCATGACACACAGTGTGCTTTATCTATGCTGGCCCTAATTAGCTTCCCAAAAATAAATGGAAAGGGGAAAAAAATGGAAAAGAAAGAATAAAACCCCAAACACATTACAGTGTGGATCCTTACACATCCTAGAAAGTTGGCAGTTTCATTTCTAATTCAGGTGCAGGGGGAAGATAAAATCTGGGTGTCTGGAATAAAACACATTTCTAATGGGATGGAACGACAATCCCTTATTACCTCCCACCATTTTTCTCATAGTTTTGCTCCAAGTACAGCAAATCCCTGTGCTATATTTTTTCATAATGTATAGCTTGCTATTACCTCTCAAGAACAATTTTTATAGAGAGGGTGCCCTGTTCAATAGATCTGTAGTGTCTCCAAGGGGGAATTCACACAGGGTTTTATTTATGGTTACACTCAACTGTACCATGTTGCCAAGCTTTCCCCCTTTGGATTTGTCAAAAAAAATATTCCTTTCTCCACCAAAGCCTCTGCATCACGTGGGTATTAAGATATAAAGGAAATAATTATTTTGCCCTTTTTAAGACCCTTATAGCACTTGTCTGATATAACATCAAAAGAATAATAATAATTAGAAGAACAAAGTTGGATGTTTGAATATCAGAGAATGAATATTCCAAAACACAGGTTTTGCTTTGAAGCCTGGATTATCTGGAATCTCCAGAAAGATGATTGTTGCTGCCTGATTGTATGTTTTCTGACTTACATACGAAGCATTTATCTGTCTCCAAAGGTTTTCAGCATCATCTCGTCTGATACCAGAGCACAAACAATTTAATTATATCACACCCCTCAAATACTCTTTAATTTAGATTTAATTTTCAGCCCTTTCCACAAACACCCCGATATTTTTGGCGCAATTAATTATAAATTGAAAAAAAAAATAAAATCACAGGAACTTAAGATCAAAAGCAAACCCACTTATCATTAAACAAAATAAACTCCACCTTGTGCCATCCTGACCTTTCCTCTGGCATTAATTGCTTCGTGGGTGGTGAGTCTGTGTCATTTTGGGTCCCTGTCTCACGTGGGCACTGACAGAGATGCACAATTAAACCCAGTCACTGTCAACCCCTTTTGGGAGCAGAACTGGGGTGTCCACCCCCCAAAGCCCTGCTCACCCCAGACCCCCAAACCCCAGGCAGCAAAGGGGGGAACAAAGAGGTTGTTCTTCTACTCAGGGTGTGACCAAGGGCACCACCCAACCTGCCATCCAAAACTGCCTGGAGTGACAGAGGTGACAGAGTTCTGGGGGGAGCTCGGAGCTGCACAGCAATTTATGAGTCAGACTTGGAGGGGGAAATAAAAAAAGCAATGACATTTAAGGTCTTGGAAATGTTTTTGTTTGGGTTTTCCAGGAATGAGAGTAAAGCCAGAACCCTTCGCTCCGAGTCACGGTGACAAAAAGAAGCAAAGGATAAAACATCCCACAAATTTCGCTGTCGCTCTCCCACAAAAGTGCATCAAAACCACTTCTTTTTCCACTGGGAGAACTACTTGATTTTCCAGAAGAGAAATTAGTATTTCTATTTTTTGCAGTACAAAGTCTGCAGCCTGTCTGTGGAAAGATCAGTGTCCCAAGTGACAAAAGTTCTGAGGCAGAAGGAAAACGCTCTTACAACAACAATACTTCAGATGAAAATCCACACATTTAGTTACCACAAAATAGCTGTCAATTTATAGTAACTTCTACAGCATTTTCTGTCTACTGAAGATGACCCTGAACCTTAAACCAGCCCAATTCCTGTGAAAATCCACCTGGCACAGCCCGAAACACCCACTCTACTTTCCAGACACAGGATCGAGGTTTTAATGTTGTCTTTATTGTTATATGCAGCTCAGAGTCAGGAGATCCTCAGGATCCCCAGTATCTTCCCTAGGCTGCAGGAGCAATAATTGGGAATATAGTGGGTGTTTGAAGGACAAAGCCAAGCTGCTCATATCCCACCAGGGTGGTGGGTCACCAACCACGAGCAAAAGGCTGTGACGCTGTGCCTGGTCTCCTACTCACGAGGGGGTTTGGTTTATAGGACACATTTCCAAGAGGTTAAACAGCAGCTCTGCCTGTCCCATCCTGAGATTCCCAGTGATCCAAGCCTGGTAACAGCTCCACACCAGAGGTTTGCCCTTTGTCAGGACAAGGACAGCTGGGAAATCACCCTCCTCTAGCAAAACCTCGTGCAGCACTGCACATGGCTGGGCTGGACCTGATGACCAGGCTCAATTCTCTGCTCCAGAACAGCAGCAGCAGCAGCAATTAAGGAAAATTTGGCAAATTAAAAATATCCCAAGTCATCCACATCCCTATTTCCCTGATCACTGAGCAGAGTCTGCACTGGTGAGAGCAGCCCTGAAGGTCGGAGCCCTCGGAGATCACAGACAGCACAAATTGAGGTCAAAGCACGGCAGCTCTTTCAAGTTGGATATTTATACACCAGGAATTAGAGGGAGCCCAGACTCACCCCATGTAGGACAGCGAAGAACCACCATGACAACTTTGAGCAGAGACACTTAAGCAGAAAAATATCAATAGGTCACATCCAGGAGGAAAAACTCTTCGGAAGGTTAAAATGAGTAAGGTGACGAAGCAGTACCAAGAGACAGTTCCACTTAAAATAAAAAATGTAAATGTTTCTATCAGAAAAAAGAATTGTCAGATCACCTGAGGATAATACTCTAGGGCCAGCCATTGCAGCTAAAAACAGTGAGAGAGCTCTCTCCTCTGGAAAATCAGGCTCATGGAATGCCTGGGAGCTCCAAGGGACTCAAAACACAGGACCAACACAACCCAGGCAGGCTCTCCATCCCAGGGCACTGGGGGCTGCTGCAGGGGGACCCCAACCCCAGCCTCCTCAGTGCTGCAGGTTCTCACTCTGCCCACTTGCACATCCCAGAGTGTCCCAGTGCTGTGGGTGGAAAGGTGTTCAGGTGACAACCCCTGTGACACAAAGCCTCTGGGCAATGCTCTCATGCCAATGTCCTCAGCAAGGAGGTTCTGCCCAAACCTTCCAGGTTACTGGTGATTGCAATCCATAACTACCCTGGAAGAGCCAATACAAATGTAATCCTTAAATGGTTAGTGCTGCTGCAGTCACTGGAGATGGGGATCATCCAGCCCAGGAGTCCTACAAATGTAGGTTTAGAGGTGGGAGTACAACTGGAGTTAAATATCCAGTCCCAGTTACGTGGAGCAGCCCCACCCAATTTTAACTGGTCCTGCCAGGCAAGATGGATTATCTGTGGAAGGGCATATTAACAGTGGGGAAGTAAAGAAGGATCTCTGCTGGTGGGAAGCAGAAATGCTGTTAAGAGAGTAGTGACTCCGCTTTTAGAGAGGGCAAAATCCCATGGAAATGGGGAAAATCAGGAAAACTTCCAAATAATCTCTCTGAAAGGAAGGAGCCCAGCAACACAGTCACCAGGTTAGTCAGTCTGCCACTGCGCAGCCCGTGCCAGAGGAGCCCACTGCACACACCTGGCAACACACAACTCTACAAAACAAGTTTCAAGCAGAAGGTTTTCACCAGCTTTGATGGACTTGGCAAGAGTTTGAAGCCCCAAGTTGGATTTGCGCTGGGAGAGCCCAGCACACCCGCCAGGCTCTGGGTGCCACTGTGCCTGACGGTCACACTCGCTCTCATGACCCTTTCCTTCCTCCCCAACTACACTTTTGCCAAAGTGCTACAACACAAACCATCTCTTATTCATGGTTGCAAGGGGAAAAAAAGTACTTTCCTTCTCCTTTTAAGGCAGGCCAAAATAACACTACTGTGAAAAGACCCCCACGCAGGGCGAACGCGCTGGCTGAAGTCACATCCTGTTCGTTCATTACAGTAACAAATGTGCTCGACAGTAATTATCCAAAGGGGAGAATTCCAAATCTTCTCATCTTGCTCTCTCCTAATTAATTAATAGTTTAAATGTCATCATGATGGGAAGTGCTCATCAGAAGCAGAATCTGCTGCCATGATTTACAACTCTGCCTCCAAAGGCTCTGAAGCAGTGGCACCCCGGGGTTAAATTTAATTCAGAAACCTAAGGCTCTTATTGTGCTCCTCACCAGTTTAGCACTGAAACTCCCCCATGGAGCGAGTGGTGTGAAGGGAAGATGGGGGTGAGCACTTCCTTCCCCTGGATTTTTTTTTTTTTTCCCCTTTTCATCATTAAGTTGGAAACTGAAAGATTAAATTAAAATTAGTCGTTTGTCAACTTGTTAGAGATTTGTTGCAGATGGCAATTGAGGGACCAGCCTGCTGTGGCACTGAGCAAAGCTGAGCTAAAGAGGGGCCCTGGTACTTGGTGAGAGCCTGTGTCAGAGCTTCTAATCCCGGCTGGAAAGGGAGCTCAGCACTCCAGCTCGACAACAATGAGGGAAACGACGCCTCTGCTCACAGAGAGTGACACGGTCCTTGTTCCCAGCCAGCTCCCCCCATGCTCTAAGCATTCAGCCAATTAGCCAGCACAGCTCCTCTCTCCCAGCAATTCTGGCCTGGAATAATTAGAATTTGCACTTAGTGTAGCCTCTCCTGCTGCAAGAGCTTTGCCCAGTGTTTGCAGCACTAAGTGAAGTGCTGAGCTAAAGGCAGCAGTGCCCGGGAGCAGAGCTGTCTCTGAGCCACAGAATGCCCTCCAAGGCTAACTCTTCATGGCTAACTCTTCAAACCAGGAGCCACCAAAACTGTTCTGGTGTGCACCAAACCATGCTCACGTGAAGGAGACACAGACACAAGTTTCCAAAACACTGGAACCAGAGCAGCTTCACAAGCTTTCAGCTTTCCAACTGTACAGCCTCTGCACCAAACCCAAACCCTGCAAGAGCAGGGATTCATCCCAAAGACAGGAGTCCAGAACAACTAACACGTTCTCCACCCTTTGGAGTTTTTTTAAAAACATTCATTTAACTAAAGAAATCAATAATGTGCTTTTCGGGTTGCAGTGAAGAACTCTGTCCGTGTCATTCCAGATGAAACCCTGACTAGATCATCACCAGGCATTGTGTGTCTAATGTCATCTCTTATGGACTCACCCTCACATGGGCAAAAAAAATCTTCCACAGTCAGAAAAGCCTCAGTGATCTGGATTTGGGAGTACTGAGAGGCCAGGCCAGCAGGGAGTGCAATCTTCAGAAGCTGCCCAGTCCCACACAGGCATCCAAATAACTGCAAGGAATGCTCAGCACCTTCAGAGAGCCATCAGACACCCACCAGCTCTTCCAGAGAAGTGAGCACCCTGTGTCCTGCACAGCTGACAGAGCTCAGATATTCTACTACAAGAGGATGGAATTCAACCCAACAGCAGTGAATTAACTGGGATACTGAACTGCAGCTGCCAGACACGTCCCTCACCTCTGGATCAACTCCATTGGGCTGCATGTGACATCAACCTGCTCACCCCCTCCGAAATAACAGTATCCCGTCCTTCCTCTCTCCCACCTTCCTTGCACACACAAACACACAGTTGCAAATCCACGAGGTAGGAAAAGGCAAATTACAGATCTTTATTTGCCAACTTTGCACATTTTCTCCCTCCCCCCCCTCCCTTTTTCCATAAAACAACTCTTTTATTCCCAAGGAGGAATGGGGGGTGGGAGCTTGTTATTTTTCTATTTCAGATAAAAGGTTGGCAAAAGAAGAACCCGATTCATGTCATTGTATTTCCTTATTGTCTGCATTAACCTTCCCCATGGTTACTTGTTCTTTGTAATGTTACACTTGTCTTGCTGCAACACATGAATACCCGAGCCAATTTTGTCATGCAAATGAATTCAGTTGGATTGTAAATTGTGTGAAGGAGCATTAGTTTATCAGGAACCCGCCTGCATGCTGCACCCAACTGATTTCTCCTATTCACACCAAGAGTGCAATGTTTTCTAGTTGATCCTGAATGTCCATTCGAAAGCTGTGGGGTTTATTATTATGATCACTATTATTATTATTACTATTATTTGTAAGGACTTTTACATTTGCATTTACTTATTTATTCAGTCAGTCACAAAGCTGTATTCCTTTTCTAAAGCCTGATTTATATAATCAAAACCCACGGCTATGCCATCAAAAATGAAATATTACTGCAACCCTTGTCTGTATTTATTGTAAGCCTGAATGGAAGCCTCGTACCCATGTTGGTAAGGAGCAGACATGATAATCTGCGAGCCATCAAGTAGATAGTGTTGTTGGCATTTCACACTGCAAAATGAAAATATTTCTATTGAGGTCGATACCTGTATTTAGAGTGACATTTCTCCAGCCAACCCTGAGGTTATCACCAATCTGGAAAGTCCACTCAGGACAGAGACACAAACATTGCATCTAGAGAGCAGCCTCCTCCCTGCCAGCTGCCAATCATCCCAGGAAAGGAGCTGCAAGGAATTCCTGAGCTTCCCTTAGTTCTCACCCAAATGCCTGAGTCCTCATTGAATTGCATGAGTGTCTCCATCAGCAGTGGCTGCACAGTGGAGGGGAACATGTCCCACCAGCCTGCTTAAGGCCCTGAACCCGACAGCTTCACTCCTGGTGCCTGCAGGGCCCAGCACTGTCCCCAAAACCAGCGCAAAGGCTCAGCCTCCCCTTTGCCCCAGCCCCGGGTTCGTCAGAAAGAGCTGCCACAACTCTGCTTTAGAGCTGGAAACCAAACCCACCGTCTCCCTTCCGTGCTGACGACAAAGCTGAAGCCAGGAACCCAGAGCAGATGTCACCAACCCGCTCTTGGGCCCGCTGTGATTTGTAGCGAGACTCAAAAATTATCAATAAGTTGGTGGCAACAGCAGAACAACCTCCAAATCAAGTGCAACAGCCTTATTGCTCCTCTTATCTCCCTGCAGACTAGACACTATTTCACGGGAAGCTTCAGAAACGAAACCAGAATTCACATCTCCTCACAATTTTCTCCCAGAGTTACAGATGGAGCCAATACTCTGCTCGGCATTTGCTCGATCGCACCCGATTAAACAACGAATACCGGGACTGACGTGCCCCTCGCCTGCCAGGAGCCACTGCAGGAATGGCAGCACCATGGGACAAGCTGTGGCTGCCCCATCCTTGGAAGTTTTCAAGGCCAGGTTGGATGGAAATCTGAGCAACCTGGTCTAGTGGAAGGTGTCCCTGTCCATGGCAGGGCATTGGAAGGAGATGAGCTTTTTAAAGTCCCTTTGAACCCAAACCATTCTGGGATTCTGTAATTCTACGACAACAGAAGATTTGCATGAATTTCACAATATTGTGAGTGTTGAGTGGGCTCTGACCCACAGAGGACAGCACTGTGTGGTCCATGGTGCAGAGGCAGAGAGAAGCAGCAAGGGCAGCTGCATCCTTTTGGGCACTGCAGTAGCAAATCTGAATTGAATGGGCCGGGGAGATGATCCCGGGTTTGATCTCGGGGGACCGTCCCATCTAATCAGCCCTGAAATACAACGGGAGATGAGCGGGGAGATCTCGCCCCGCACACGCCATATGGAGGCAGATTAGGAGCCTCTGGGGCCACTAATCCAGCACAATCACTAGAAAGGCACTTGGTTTAGTTATGAGAGCAGGGCTTTGGGAGCGGGCTCGGGCAGGGCTGCCAGCAAACCTTCCAGCCTGCCCCAGCCTCTGGGCCTCAGTTTCTACAACTGCAAAAAATCCTCCTCCTCAGAGGGGCACTGGAAACTAATTCCAATGTAGAAGGTACCTGTGAAATCTCTAGATTATCAGAGTTACAGGTGGGCAGAGTGTTCTTTACAAGCTTGCCCAATAAAAACAACTTCAGGGTGGTGCTTTATCTGCTTGGACCTGGCTTGAATTCGAACATAATTCTACCCCCACCACATGGAAGATGAAGAGATCAAACTCTAAGCAACTGAGGATGTAAAGGGAAAAGAGAAGCACCCAGAAAGAGCAATGGAAAGGAGACTTTATCCCTTTGCAGAACAGTAATCTGGAAAAAAAATGGAAAGGGCAGGGAAACAACGCAATGGTACCAAGACACCACCACCTGCATGGGAGAGACTCACACAGTCCTGTCTCACCCTTTCAGGTGACTCCAACTGCACAAACCTCCAAGGAGAGATCTGACCAGGGTGAGTTTTCCCAAACTGGAAGTTAAAACTCAAACAGAAATGACACTTTTGCTCCAGAGTTCCCTTCCCTGGCTCCACCAGGGTGTTATTCAGTGGGAAACATCCGGGCTTCAGGGTGTGTGGGTGCAACAGAGGTTGGATCAGACCCCCTCGTGCTGCCTTTCAGCAGACAGATGTGTAGGGGGGCACAATCGATGGGGAGGCAGTGCTGGTCACTCCACACTGAGCTCTCTCTGTATTTATTGTCCTTCTTTGGAGTAAATAGGTCTTAAGCTTGTGGCATGTCATTATAACTTTTTCGAAATAATGATGCTGCCTTTAGTTTTTCTGCTATAATTTATGCCCAATGCACCAGCGCCAGTCACTCAATACTGTAGAGTCTGCAGAGGTGGAGATAGCCCTTAATGAGAAGAGGTTTTGCCTTTATCTCCTTTATACTTCAACCATTATCTTCCTCCAGTCTATAACCATGCGGTTACCACTGACAATAATGCTCAGAGGCAACAAATGCTGATGAGTTTTCTATGCAGTCTTCACAATAAGTCTATCAAAACAACCTCGAAAAATTATGAACCCTAGTGACAGACAAATAGAACCAGCTTCAGCACGAATTTACAGCCCAAATGCAACGTTCCTTTTAATTCTTCAGGCTTTTCTTATCTCTGCTGTTCCTCTTCTGGCTAGGAGATAACAGTAATTCTTCTGTATGCTATTTTTTTTTCCAACTGAGTAAGATGTTCCTCGTGTCTTTCTGCTTGCTAAAGATAAAGGGTTAAAGACCAACTTGTGTTGGTCGCTTTGTGTTGGGGGAAAAAAAAAGTAATCAGTATTCAAGAGATTGTTATCAGAGGTAAAGCACAGAGAACAGTAATTTTGCCTGCTTCAGTTAGGTTTTTTTTTTATTTTTTATTTTTTTTAGGTTTTTCCTTTTTTTTTTTTTTTTTATGAATGCACATAATGCCTGGAGTGTTGGGGCCAGATAAAAGAATTAGTGGCAGCGCAGGGGGACGGAAGCACAAAGTACACCGGAGAATTAGACTGTCTATCTTTGTCTCTCCCAGCTCATCCAGGCAGCCGGGGCTCGAAGCTCGTAAACAATTTAATCTTTTTGCTACAGTTAAAATACAAAGACAGCAAACCTCCTTCTTTCCAGCCAGGGGAGGGGGGTACGGTAGGGTGGGGCGGGGGAGAAAGGAGAGAAAAGGAGGTGGCGACTGCAGAAGGGAGAAATCAGAAAAGGGCTGACACAAACTTTTCTGCCTCAGTTTAACCTCTCGCCTTCCACCACCAGCGTTAATTTTCCAGCCAGAAATTCAGGAGGATGTTTTATCTCAGCAGCCAGCCCCACCTCCCATACGTTTTTCCCCAGCCTCTCTCCTCTCCACCTCCTTCATCCCCAGCTCAAAAGCTTCCCATTGTCGCTGGCTGAGAATTCCTTCGGCTCGCAGGTTAAAAAGCTAAACAGATTAACTCATGTAGGGAAAGGGAGGAAAAATAAAATGAGATGTGAGGCTTCTCCCCCCCTCTCCCTGCAGGAACACGGGCTCAGGCTCTGCAACAAAAGTGCAACACGGCTGTGCCTCACTCCGGGCCATGCAGGAGAGTCAGGAGGTCCCTGGCTCAGGAAGGTGGTGGAGACTCTCAGACCCTCGGGCACGGTGGGAAGGAGCTTGGAAGGAGCTCTGACCTTTGTCTGGGTCACCACACCTGTGGCACCACTGAGAGTCACCCCCAGCCAGCCAATGTTTTGGCAGCATCCTGCATTTTGGGCTTTCCCAGCTGGGAGCTGGGTGAAGGACACGAACCTGAGGATGTGCTTGACACTGTGCTAAGGGAAGACTGAGGCAGACAGCTCTGGAGCTTCCCTACACCAGGGTTTAAGCTGTGAGCTCAATACAGACAAATCAACCCAGGAGTTGACTCACTCCTGCTCTGCAACTACTGCAACAAGCCCAACAAATCCAGGGAAAAAAGGCTGAGAGGAAGAGGCACAGCAAGGCAACTACGGCACCACATTTCCTTTAAGATCACCTACACAGCACCTCCACTCCTCACCTCCAAACAAAAGCTCCTCTCTGGTGATTCAGTCACTCTTCTCCATCACCAAACTGATGGAGTCACCTGCAGTTATTAGCCCAGGAATTGGAGGGATTAATAAGTAAACTAAACAATCACGGGCCAGACTGTGCAGTCGCTCCTCCCATGCACCAATTCCTACACAAAGCTCCATTTTTGTCTATTGGTCCTTAACCAATCCACACATACCCCTCATACATGAGTGGCATTTACAGGATAACAACCCAAAGACTTTAAAAAAACCAGCCCAGGAAAGCAAAACAATGTTGTGGTGACCGGAATGGAAATAGCACAGGGCCAGCTTGCTGGTTCTGACCACCCAAATGACATTTTCTCTGCAGGCTCTAACACCCACCACCATCACACAGCAGCCCCAATCCTACCCATGGCATCTGCTGCCTTTGAGATTGCAGCAGAGACAAACTGCTTCTGGTACCACACTACTTGCAGTTGAGGGGTTTTTATTGTTTGACTAAAGACAGACTGTGTACACAAACAGAAAATCAGAATAAAATAGTAGGAACATAAGACTCTGTAAGGAAGAAATATTATTCCCGGCTTTAGAGCGAGCTGCTGAGAGCTGCTCTCTCATATCTCCATCCAGGAATTACCAAGGGCTTTAGAAACACTGTTTGAAATGGCCTTATCCACTGCTCCGAGCAGGGGGATTCTGCCTGTTTGGTTAAGTACGTGAGCAGAGAGCAGGGAAGGCGTGTTCCAGCTAAAAACATTGTATTTCCATACTGAGGACCTGTTATCCACCTATTATGGGATATTAAAGGCTGCATTAGTCTGACTGCTGTCCCCACCATGCTGCTGTAGCTTGATTTTAAATGCTTCCAAGGAGGTCAAGTGAGGGACTAGGATATGGTGCTCAGGATCCCTGTCTGAGAATCAAGATGGGCATTTAGAGCCAGTAATCCACAGTCCCTGCCTGCTGCTCACCCAGTGGGCACCAGTGCTGTCCCAGAGGGCCATACTGGGCAGGGACACTGGAGTGAGTGGGTGATGGGGAGGTTTGTGTTTCCCTGGGTGGGATCATAGAACCACGGAATGGTCTGGGTTGGAAGGAACCCTAAAGCTCATCTTGTTCCAGTCTCATGGGCAGGGACATCTTCCCCTAGACCAGATTGCTCAGAGCCCCAGCTAAGATAAGCCAAGCCAAACCAAGCCAAGCCAAGCAGGAGACACTTTGGCACTGTGGGATGTGGCTGTCCCAGGCACAGGGTGGTCAGAGCAAGTGGAATCCACCCAGAGCAGGGTGGACCTGGTTCCAGAAAGTCCTCATGGCTAATTAATGCAAGAAAAAGGTGCTGCACGTGGAGCCAGAGGTGCACAGAAAGGCTTCCTGGTGAAAGGAGAGCAAAGCCGTGGTCACACACACAGTTCTCCCTGTGCTCCTCGCTTCCACCAACATTAATTCAAACACTTCTTTTTTTTTTTTTTTTTTTTCTTGGACATATTAAGCAGAAAGGGGAAGTAGTTAAATGATGTTAATATTTTTTAAATTAGGGAACAAGGAGATCCCCTTTAGGAGTCAAAGGCTGCTCTCACCCAAGGTTTTGTTTTAGAAAGGAGTGCAGAAGTTAATGAACCCAGAATAACCTTTAATTTTCAGTGTCCCCTCACAGTCTATCCACTCAGCATTCATGGCAGTGGCATTGCTCCTAATGAATGACTTGGTATTCATGTAGCTCTCTCAGTATTACTTATGTGTCTGATCTCTCCTAATGGAAAAACTGATTGTCACTGGGAAGTTATGAGGAAATATTAAAAAGATCTGATCCACAGTGAAAGTTTCTTCACTGTAAATGAAACTGCCAGATAACAAATGCAAATAAATTTGGGGAGCTTATTGGTACTGAAGTTTAGTGCCTTTATAATTTATATCTTTACTGGGGAGCATCTGATCTCCAACTTAAATGGAACCAAAATCATTATGGAAAGAGGAATCACCCTACTTTTGATATCCTTCCACCAGCAATCACAGCCACAGCCTCTCCAACCTCCTGTTTACATCACAGTTAATTTGTTTTATATCCATGCTGAGGTAAAGATTCCTCACTAAGCCAAGAGAATTTTTTCTTATTTTTAAATTATCTCTGCTGTGCTTTACATTTATAGAGAAGCTGCTGTGCATCCATCTCCTCCTCTCCCCTCCTGGGGACCTCCCCTTCAGCCATTCATGTCTTGGGCTCCCACAGCAGAAGCCACAGGGAAGGTCTCCCAGACTCCCTTTTGGCCTGCACATACCTGGCACATCCCACACCAACCTGGTGAACAATAAGGGTCCTGGCATGGGGAATAATTTTCACTATTAACAGTTACATAAACCAGGAAGAGCAAAATAATTCACAGTTTCCATGCGGAGAAGACTTAGGCAAACCAAGCTGCATAAACCCTCTGAAATGTTTCCTTATGATCTGTATATTTGAGCAGGCTTTGGTATTAAGGCTGAACTGATTGGGAAGATCAGTTTGGAGGCATCACACCAGAATACCAAGAGGAGCTGCCATTCAGCTCTGTTCCCCTTTGTAAAAAAGTCCCCCAGAGGTAACAAATATCTGAGTACTTTACCACAGCCTTTCTTTGGGATAATAACGCTAATGAAAAAATGCATGCCAATGATTAGTTCTAGCACAACAAATTTCCTTCCCAGAAAAGCTTGGAGTTAATACCCTGCTCAGAGCCCACCGTCAGCCCAGTCCCAGCACAGCCCACACTGCCATTCCCTGAGTCTCCCCTCCAGCACCAGCCCAGCTCCTGCTCACAAAGACACGGCCGTGCCCGAGGGGGACACGCGTGTTGTTCACTAAAAGGGGTGAAAGCCCATTGTGTTCAGCTTTCTTAGCACAGCCAAACTTCTTGGAAGAAGCAATAGTTCAGTGCCTTCTGAGAGCTGTGTTTTAATTTTGCCACTGTCTTCCCAGGAAAATTATTCATCTGCTCAGTGCATCGGTCCCCTCGTCCCACACCAGATACCCCAGGCGGTCACAAAGCTCGTCTGCTTTTACTTCTTCAAGACACGCTCCTCCCTCCTCCAGCTCACTGTCACCTGTGGTGGGCTCAGCAGCCAGAGGCTCAGCTGGTTTTCCACTCCTTGGCAATCCTGTGATGAACCAAAGCTCTCCAGAAGCAGAAGGACAAGATAGCAGCACACACTGTGTCCCTCCAGCTGCCCCAGGACAGGCAGCCAGCACCCCATCCTCCCCCTCCTGCTGCACTCACATCTTGGACACCCTCATTTCTAAACAGTTGTCTCTAGTCCTTGCTAACACTTTTTTTTCCCCAGTCCTTTTCCCTACTGGATATTTGCCTAAGCAGGGTATTTGTACAAGGAACTACAGAAACTTTTGGAAAAAGACCCAATTTTTAACTGACAGAAAAGCAGTGCTGGTGCCAGAAATCTGACCCTGCTCCTCTCCCGTGGAAGGGTCGGTGTGACCCACACGCGACGCTCCACTGCCTCCCCAGCCTACTCCCAGGAGTTATTTGGAAATGCATTTACACATCTGAGAAAACTGAGAGCAGCTTTGCTCACCAGATTTCCACAAACAAGTTTAAATTAATCCAATAAAGTCACTCTTAGTTAATTATTTGCCTAGAATTCCATTGGAGTCGAAGCTCCGGCTTCCGCTTTAATTCACAACCACCAGGCACGGGTGGTAATTACAGAGGGTTTTGTTTGGCAAACGCCAACATTGTTTTCCTTCACGCACCTGCAGATTGCTTGGCAGTGACTGCTGCAATCCAGCCCTCCTGGCTGCAAAGCCTTCCAGATGTTGAAGTGCTCCCATGCACCGTGTCCCAGCACGGATGCGATGGCCAAGAACCGAATCCTTCCAAACCCTGAGCACTCCTGGCACCCGGACAGCCCCGCACGGCCACGCCGTGTCCCTCCCCGGGGGGCAGCAGAGCAAATCCCCGGGGGTGTGGGTGGCTGCAGGTCCCTGGTCCCTCTGATACACCTGGCAAGAGCCACCACCACCAGAGCTTTGATGGGACGTTCCCACACACCTTGCCTGAACCCAACCCAGCGCCCGGCGGCGTGGGAAGGAGAGCCCGGCAGCTCCGTCTGGCGCCTGCAGACACACGTGTGCGTGTGAAACGCCTTGGAGCATCCCTGGCAGCTCCAACTGCCCAGCCCAGCCCGGCTCACCGCGCTTTGTTCCGGGGCTGCCAGATGGGGAGGGCCGGGGGTCAGCCCTGGCAGCGGGACACAGAGCTGCTTTACTCACTTCAGCGTGAAAAATGTCACCATCCTCGGGGTTAGGGGCTTTCCCCCCCCCCCCCTTTCTTCCCTTGCCCCCCTCCTGCTTCCCCACACAGCTGTTAATGAGACAGTTTGCTGGAGCCAGACAAATGCAGACAGGCACCGCGCGGCTGCTGCCCGGGGCAGGCGCTGGGAGCGGGCAAACAGGGCAGCGTGGCACTTTTGGTGTAAACATGTGGCGTGTTGGCGTGCCAAAAGCTTGGTTGGTGGCCTCTATTTGTTTTTCAAAGAGCTTGTCAGGTTCATTTACACACGTCACCGCCTGCATGTGCTTGAAGAGAGAGGGGAAACACATTCTTTGTCTGCCGGGTCCCCGCACGGCCTTGGGACCCGTGGGCTGATGGAGCTGGAGGCAGGAGAACGAGTTCTCCTGGCTCAGCCCGTGCTCCAGGAGCAAAGACCAGTGGAAAAGGTCTCTGCAAGGCTTAGCCAGATCCTCAAACCACCACAAGAAACACCGCCTTGGCTTTTCAGCAGCGTGAATGGCAAGACTCGCCCTGTCAAACGTCTTGTCCCAACGCTAAAACCAAGCTTTTGTCCCAAGGTTTGGGGAAAGCAGAGCTGGTTACCGAGCCCAGCCCTGTGTGATAAAACTGCTCAAAGCCCTGTGTCTCTCCAAGTGCCTGTTTTGAATCATAGAATCATGATTTGGGTTGGAAGGAACGTTCCAACCCCCTGCCATGTGCAGGGACACTTCCCACTTGAGCACAAGAGAGGTGTCTCCTCAATTCCTACACAAAATTTAGACCCTTCGTGGTAGAGAACAAAAAAAATAAAAAGTTTTGATTCTTTTCCAAGATGCTTTCTGAGTTTTGCAAGCAAACTGGTGCTGGAACTGCAATCACCTGTCAAAATTGCTGCCAGGAGATCCACGGCTTTTAACCAGCTCTGAAACACTACTTGAGTGAAGTGGAACAGAATTGAACCAAAACGGTTTTACCTCCCCAATATTAAGTGCATATTGAAGATTTAAGTAGCAATTAAGGTTGCTGTAGAAGATGGCAAAACAGCATGTTTATTTTCCAGAGATAAGTTAAAAAAAAAAAAAAAAAAAAGGAAGAAAGAGGGAAAAGGGAAAAAAACCCAGCAATTAGGGGAATAGGCTGGGGGGAAAATATTAAATGGATGTTTCTGCACAAAAAAACCCAGGCTGACAACATTTCTGCTTTGTAAGGGGGAAATTACTGTAACGCACTGTTTACATAGCAGAAATCAGGGGAAATTATGCTGTCACACTGACATCTGTAGGAGAAGGACAATTTTAAAATTACACTGTTCAACACCTTTAATGATTTGTAACACAAGAGGTGTGGCTACTCCTATTAAATGTGTTGCCAAATCAATAAAAGGCATAATTGGAGTTGTTAGAGCAAATTATAGCACCACCGTTATGTTGCAATACAATGTTCCCTTGTAAACTGCTATTACGGGTAAAGCTGTATTTCTCTCTTATTTGGCTGTTTTGTAATGAGTTGGCATTTTGCTCCATAATAGTTCCACTTTCTTTTATGAAGCTTTCACTTTTACTTTCCTCTTTTGTGCAGCCTATAATTTCCCTTCCCTTCCTCTCTGCCTGTTGACAACTGGTCTATACACGTTTGAAAACAGCCCTGAGGTTATAAACTATATTATTTAACATTATTTGTAATCTTTTTCAATTGGAAGTCGGGGGGGAGGCACAACATTGGCACATTCAGAATCCGAGACGTCTTTAGGCTGAGCCTTCACCTTCCCCGGAGGGAGAAGGAGCTGCAGCGGGGCAGGAGAGATGGGAAGACGCTGCATAAACTCTTCAAGGGTCTTGCTGCTGGCATTTCAAATGAGGGATTTGGGCTTATCTATCTGGAGCACAAGGAGTGGCTGTGGAAGCGCTGCCTGGTAGTTGTAAATCACGAAATGTGCCCCGCGTGCTAAAGTTGCCGAGGTCTCGGTCGCTGCCTGACAGGGGACACTGCTTTGCTCCTGGTAATGAGGGGCTATTTCTCCCTCTAGGAAGAAGGCTAATAAGCATCAGCTCTTACACAGGCTCATCCCCCCTTCCACGGCTTTGCTGGGATACAGAGACAAGCTGGAGCCAAACTGCAAGGTCACTGCTTTGATTCCAAAGTTCTCCCACAGGCTGCTGGGCCCCTGCGCTTCAAGGGAATGGGAGAGACTTGCCATTGTCCAACCTCTTCAGTTTACAATTTAAAAATTTAAAAAAAAGAACCAAACAAGAAAGAAAGAAGAGAGAAAGGAGAATTGATCCTGACACAGGCTTAGCCCAGTACTGCACAAGCCTTATCCCAGTTCACTTGAAGCCCTGGGTTGTATTCCTGCAGCAGGAAGGAGCCCAGCCAGCTTCACTTTACTTAGAAACAGGTAACAGCCAACATTCCACCTCCTTAGCTGGAATAAAAGTCATCTGCATCCTCTTCTGCCACTAAAACACTGTACAACCTCATTAGCATAAGACACATGGACAGGTTCAGGTCACGGGACAGACAGATCTTTGGGCTGGCAAATCTCCCCCAAAGGTCCCAGAAGCTGATTTTTACGGAGAAGCTGCTAAATAAGATTAGTTTTAATGCAAGGACTGAACTGTAACCTTGTGTTTTCCCTGGCCTGATGCTGGAGGGATCTCCCAGCCTCTGAACCCGGCATGTCAGCAGCGTCAGGGATGTCCCTGGCACGGGCACTGCCAGCCCGGTCACGGTGCTCGGCAGCTGTCCCCTGGCATCCACCCAGCAGGGCTCTGCCAACTGCTGGGAGCCGACTGGCACGGCAGGCACAGCGGGACACGGAGGGGTGTGTGCAGCTGCTGTGCTTAAACTTATTTCTGAAGTTATTTTTAGCCACTTAAAAGTCACGAAACGAGCTGCAATTAGAGGGTGAGCAGCAGAAGTGGAGAGGAGCGGGGTGGAGAGCGGTGCCCTTATGAGAGTGTTCACGATCCGCAAACAAAACCAGGGAAAATTGCTATTAAGTAGCACAGAGATGTTTGGAAATTAAATATTCTCACCGTGCTGGCAATCAGGAGAAACAAAGGCTGCATTTTGGCCTTTGACTTATGTCAGAGAAGAGCTTTAGCACCAGCACACAGCTCAGTGCCTCTCACAGGAAGATGCTGCTCAGGGGGGGAAGCCTGCATGCAAAGTTTGTGCAATATCAGGTTTATTTTGCCTTGTTTTATTAATTTCTAGGACCTACCATAAATTTACTCCATTGTTTTCATATAAATTTTTTCTTTGAGCCCTGTATCACTCACAGTCAGATCCTGTCCTCTCTCAGCCAGAAGTTTTTGTTCACAAATAGGGAAACAGAGGCAAAGGGAAGCTCGGGAAGCAAGCCAAAGGGATATGGAACGTGTGTTTGTAAACATTTTGGGATATAACCCATATATATTCTCTTTCTGACAGCACAAGAGGAAAAAAACATTGCAGATTGTCTCAGAAAACTAAAATCATAATTCCCCCAAGAGCAGGTCTGAGCTGAAGTCATGTTGGTAGAGGAGGATGAGGAATTCAAACCCTGGTCTGTTAAGGAGGAAGCCAACACACATCATTTACCTCCCTCAAACCCATCCTAAGGGATGAGCAACCTGCTCTAGTGGAAGGTGCCCCTGCCCGTGGCAGGGGGTTCAAATGAGATGGTCTTGAACCCAAACCACTCTGTGGTGCAAAGGAAGCAGCGGGGGAAGAGGAGCAGATCCACATCCACACGTTCCCTGAGAGGTGAGACTCAAACACGAGCCACGCTTAGAGAAGTGGCAAATGGAAACGTGCATTTCTCCAGCCTCTGGGGTTTTGTTTCAAGTTAAATCCCCTCCTCCTGGTTTCATATGCAGAGAGGTGGGAGGGGGACAGCCGAAAAAAAGCGAGGCTCACGTGTCCTATCGGCACACGGGCTTATCAGCCATAAGAATGCACTGCTCGTAGCCCAAATGTAAAGCAGTTAATAAACAGGCTGTTAATGTGTCAGCAGACAGCAGCAGACAAGGCACACTGTCTCAGGCTCCCCCCCCCACCCCCTCATAATCCTAATTGCATCAAATCTAATCATTTTTATGGGATAAAAAGATTTCCATAGATGACAAAGGGTTACATTCTCAGCCCTGTTGATCCATCTAGTAAAATTAGATAAGAAATAGATTTCTGGGCAATGCATTAAAGGCGATTGGGGGGGAGGTGAAAAAAAGAGA
>JAWWLV010000053.1:1778614-1794668 GCA_035041135.1 Platyrinchus mystaceus
ATCTAGTAAAATTAGATAAGAAATAGATTTCTGGGCAATGCATTAAAGGCGATTGGGGGGGAGGTGAAAAAAAGAGATCATTTACTGCAATTCTGCGTCTCACTCTTCGGTTCAAGAAAGAAAATGTAAATGTGATGTTCCTTTGGCCACAGGCAGCTGCTTCTATCAGGCACTGCAAACTGCAGCAGGACAAAGGGGTAACTCTGGTAAAAGGAAAGGTTAATAGCAAAGCAGGGGAAGGGGGGGACGCTCATCGGCATGTACGGCACGTCGCAGCCTCGACACTCGGTGATGGGTTCGAACTGGGAACTGACATGAGATATAGAAGTGCTCACTGAAAATAATTCAGAGTGACGGCCGCGCTGGCCTGAAAATGGAGAAGGGCTGAATCACCAAGCACTTGGCGAATATGCAGGAGCAGGGTTGCCAACTGCTCCTGATTATTTTCAGTAATAGTCTGGATTTTACTGACCACTCCTCTCCTCCCCTCACCTGCCTGGCCCCCCGCACCTCTCAGAAGTTGCAGGTTCAGTGCACTGGTGGAGGCAATGCTGATGTTTGCTTGTGTTTTAATAAGAAACACAGAGAAATCCCTGTGACTTCTGGGATTACGTAACTGAATAACTATGTAGGGAACGTTAATAATGAAAAAAATTAAACCACACTCAGCCTCCACCTCTAATGTTAAATTTACCAACAAATATATCCTTACAGAGCCACATTGCACTACTCATACTGTAAGTGAAACACAGGAGAGAATCAAGGCCTAGTATTATATATATATGTACAGTCACACAGCTACTCATGTACTAACATACAGACACATGAAAGGAAGCTCTATATGCATTATATGATAAATACATGTCTGTTATGCCAGAAAAATACATTTCAAGTGCTCAGGAAAAGTTTATAAGGACATCCCCATGCTGATGTCCAGATATCTTGCACCTCAGGGTGCTGTGAAGGAGCAAAACCACCCTCCATGGCTAAGTCTGCTCTGGCACAACATGCAGACTGGGAACAGTTTGAAAAGCTCTGCATTGTAGCAACTGGAATTTTATTCAGCTGCTTTTAGCTGGGGTCACATATCTGGCCTCCCTCCCCAGGAGGGACAGGCAGCAGCCTGTCCCAGGTGGGATGAGGGGTCCTTCTGGGAGGGCAGCACACGTGGTCACAGGTCACAGGCATGTCCCTGCACCCAACCAACTCCCCATAGAATTAATTCCAAGAGACCAAGAGGGTCCCTGTATCATAGCAGGCTTCTTTCAGGTATTAACAAATGGAAAAGTCTCACTGTGTGCCTCGTGGGTTTTGTTTGTTTGTTTTAAATCTGGCATGAATACATTTGGAACAACAAAAAAAGAGGTTAAAAATATGCTAAAGCAAAAATAGATCCTTCATCCGCAGCTCGTCTGGATGGTTGGCACTCACCCTAAAACATGAGTTATTGGGAGATTTAGAAGCTGTAAAAATCACTATGCAAGAGAAAGAGAGATAAACAGAGGCAACCTCGCGGATCCCCAAATTCCTCTGACCACCAGCACCAGTCCCCCTCCAGCAGGACCCTCTCCTCTTGGTCTGAGCAGATCTTTTCTGGCTCATGGCTGCAAGAGCAGCTTTTGGACCATCCCCTGAACACACCACAACACAGTGTTTCTGCAGAGAGGCAACCTGTCGTGTGGGGATGCCAAAGAACGACTCTTCTAAATGCTGAAGATTATTTGGAAAAGGAAAACAGCGCAAGCCTTGAGCCAGACTGTGAAGGGACCTGAACCTCCTCTCTAAAGCACCTTCTTTTCCAGCTCACTCCCCACCTCAGGAGAGCCCCTGATTTGTAGAATCATAAAATAGTTTGGGTTGGAAGGGACCTGTAAAGGTCACTGAGTCCACCCCCCATCCCATGGGCAGGGACACCTTCCACTATCCCAGGTTGCTCCAAGCCTCATCCAAGCTGGCCTTGGACACTTCCAGGGATGAGGAAGCCACAGCTTCTCCTGTGGTACCCAGGCTGGTTTCAGTTGTGGGGCAGCTTGTGCTCAGCACCCACATCCTCTCCCCCTGCACAGGCTCACCTTCGAAAACGTATTTACCCCTCAGTCTCCTGCAGGATTTGGGGTGCAGTTAATACAGCACCTGCCAGACTCAGCTTTTCCTCCCCTCCTTTGTCATTTTAAAGCTGCCACTTTGAGGGCCCTTCTGAAATTATGTAAAGCCCGGCTGGTTAGATGAGGGCAACCTGTATTTATAACACCAGTGTTGAAGCACATACTAATTCCACATAAATCTACGGCGAGTTAATCATGCCTGCATTTCCAATCCAGTTTTATGAGGTCAGAACTCTCAGTCCAGCACTCCTCACGAGGCTGAGGTGGTGGTGGCTGTCAACTGCTCCAGGGCAGTGACACCCCAGAGCTGGACCCTCTGCCCCACAAGGATGAACCAGCTCCCCACAGGGGATCCCAGAGGGTTCCCCTTTCCAGGGGCTCTGAGCTCCCCCTCCAAACTCCTCCTACAATGTCACAGACGCCAACAGAAGTCGGAAAGGACCTGCTCTGTGCCCACCTGCTGTTGTAGCTGATCTATTTTTTGCTGTTGTGTGATCTACAGACAGACACCAAGTTGTGAGTCATCTCAGCGGTCACAATGACACTGTTTTGTTCTCAGCCAAAATATTTTATTATTAAGTTTCAAAGCAATTAGGACACCCTGTCCCTGGTTTAATGGCTGGGGGGGATGGGGGAAGGTGGCACAGACACTCGAGGCAAGGCCTGGGGCCACCCACAGAACCTACAGCTGACACATCAACCTACTCAGGGCCTTTATTTCTCCGTTAAGACCAGCGTTTGCCACGAGTTTTACTAATACCTGTGCACCGCCTGAACCTGGGGTTAGAGCTGGTCAACCACAGCCCTCCCTGAGCACAACTGGAGTAGACACCACAACACCTGGAGTGTGCTGGGGAAGTGCTGCACCAGCCCTGGAGGAAGATGCTGTCAGACTGCCCTGACTCCCCATCCCCTGTGCTGAGAGCACAAACCCTCGCTCAGATCCTGGTGCTCCTGCCCTGCCAGCCCTGCTAAGGCTTGGCAGGGGCATAAATCTTTGTCTGAAGAACCAAAGAGAACTTGGATCCCAGCTCGGGAGGGTTTTGGCACAGATGGACAGAGAACAAACAGATTTCCTGCCACATGGAATCGCTGGAAGGAAACAGTAGCCGGGGGCAAGGAAAACAACCAAAATCAGTGGCACGTCCTGCACTTCCCATTTCTGCACTTGCATGACATGTCCAAAGATTTAGGGAACAAAACCAAGCTTTGATGTTTCAGTTGCTCTTCCCTGTGGATGCAGTCACTGAAGTAGAACGAGGAAAGGTCACTCAGCTACAGTTTTGCTTCCAGTCCATTTCAGGGGTTTAGCACTGACACCAGCCCATAAATAGTAAAGGCATCATTTTGTGAAATAAATTTTTAAACTGTTCTGTTTATACTCAACTCAGTAAAACGTGTAAGGTCTTCCCTCAGCAAGCTCTTGGAGGGCTATGAATTGGCAGACACCTTAAGAAAAATAAGGGAGGGACCCTGAAGATGCAGCTTTTCATTTTTTACCTTTATTTCCTAGATAACGTTATTTTGCAATAAAGCACAATTATCTAAACACACTTCTTAGTTGTTAAATAAACTGGTCAGCAGAGGTGACTCCAAAATGTGCAAAAGTTTTCCCAGTCAGAGCATGCAGAAAGCTCCAGGAGGATTTCTGTGCTCAGATATTTAGCTGCAGAATAGGCTTATCAGTTCTCTAATAACCATCTGCTTAGAGCTCAGCTCTCCATCTCATTCAGGCTGCCCTTCCCCAAGCTGAAATTAAAAATATTGACAGAAACAATTTCTGCCAGGCAGGAGAAGCCCATGCTGTTGCCATGTTTTTTTGGTGTGTTTCTGTTGAAGTTTCCACGTGCCCCCTTGTATTACCTGCCAACCGCTGTTCTATTTATTTTACATTTCTGAAATGTAAAAATACGGAAAAAATATAACGCAGTATTTAATTTCTCCTGCAAAATGCAGGAGGAAACGAGCTGGGAGTGTGCTGAGCTGTGGTTATTAGAGCAGCAGCTCTCCCTGGGCAGGAGGGGACCTGTCAAGGGAGCAGAGCCAGCCAGATTCCAGGCAAGAAGGGCCCTGAGGTGGAGCTGGGAGACCTGAGGAAGCTGAGCACGGTGTCTGAGCTACATGTGCAGGTAAGATATCAAAGAAGAAAGGCCAATATCTCCTCTTGGCCCCAGTTACAGACTGACTGTGCCATTATTGGTGTCCAGTCCAAGAGACACTTCCCTGTGACTTTGGGGAACTTTGGATCATGGGCTCCTGATTTTTTTCATGCCCTTCCTTTCATATAATTTCTGCTCTCCATTCTCCAACATACTCAGCTTATGCTGCACAGCAAAACCCCTTTATGAGACCTTTTGGCTTAGAATTCAAACCTTTCCATGCCTTGGGAAAAAAACTTCGATACATGACTTTTTGTCCAGGCCTGTTTTTAATTCGGCAGCTCTCTGGAGAAAGTGGTTACTACAACATGCTCTTGAACCACCACCTTGTTTGGGAGGCTGAAAGCCTCCAGAAAAGGGTCCCAAATAAACCCATATATGCAAAATCAATCCCTATCTTGATGACACAGGTGAAAAAAAGCTGATGCAGTGGATACGACCCGAAAGCATCTCTTCTTTCCAGGTCAGCACAGGGGGTACAAGGAGGGGAAGGGGTTAAAGGACAACCTCAGTTTCTCAAAGAATACAACACAACCAAATCCTACTCGTTTAGAATTTTTTTGAGCATTAAAATATGGAAAACCAAAGGAACAAAACTGTGGTAATTACACTCAGTGGGATGTATTTTACTCAATTCGAATATAATAGGAGCGTTGCTGGGTAAATGCACACACATGAACCCTCCCTTCCCCTGCACATTCCTCATTCAAATGTATATTGCATGCAAAAATATACTTTTTAACCAAATATATGCAACACTAAGATTATTTTTATTAGCTGAAATAAAACAACACTATATTGTATATGCAGCTACCTCTGCCTGACAGGGCAATGCTAAAGCTACACAGACCCTCCTGGCTCAGTCACAGCAGACTTTGCTATAGAATTTCTTGCTAAAAGATTTAAATTGTTTCAAGTTTCTTTAGCTTGTCCACCTTGATTTAGATAGGATTATTATTTTTTTTTTAAAGTATCTTTCCTGAGATCATTCACAGGCCTTTTAAATGAGAATTAAACCACTATTACCTCTGAGATCAATACTGGATACAGCCAGTCATTAGAGCAGGGCTGCCCCAGACCTCCAGAGCAGGAGGGGAGGGAAGGAAAAGGGGGACAGGAAGGAGCAGTTTGTCTCCAGAGGGCTTCAGGTCCTCACAGGGACAGTCCTGGAGCCAAGACCACCACCCTCTCAGAGGCAAAAATCTGGAGAAGCAGGAGCAGCACCCCCCCACAATCAGTTTACACTCAGTGCCTTGGGCTTTACAATCCCCTGAGCAGCCAAGATTTCCTCCTACTTTTATTTTTTTGTGCCTGGATATATCTCTTTTCAGTGAGGGCAGATGATCTGTTTTGGGTTTAGTTGCTGCACGTGGGATTTCTCACTACTGTTGTCTCTTTGACAGATTTTCCCCTCACAGATTTTGTCCCCTTTGCTGCAGAGAAGCCCCAAGAGCATCCCAAGAAGGCTGTGAGCATCTCCCTGGTTTGCACAGCCCACCTGCCTGCCCTGGATTGGGCTGGGAGGCAGGAGGGGGCTGTAACAGGCTGGCCATCATCTCTGCTCTTTTTTGCACCTTCTTTTCAGTCTCTCTCTCTTTTTCCCCTTACCAGCTTTGCTCCCATCTATGAAAAATCAGCAAATAAAAAGTTACATTAACCCCACCCTGACCTCTCAGACATAATACACTGTGGGCTGATGGGCTGCCTTTGGAGCTTCGTTGAAAAGCTGTCATTCTTCGGCATCCCAAGTACAGCCCAGGGAGCATTTACCGGATAATTAATATATTAAATGCATGAAAAATAGTTACACAGGGGCCCCCCCTCACCAGATCCTTCCCACACACACACATATCCCTGCCATCTTTTCCAGGGAAAAGATGAGACGTAAAAAAGAAAGGGGGGGAAAAAAAAAAAAAGATAGATACAGCATGTGCACCATCAATATAAAAGCATCCCCTGAATAGCCATCATAAAAACTGTTCATAATTTTATAGCTTCATTCGTGCTGGAGCACCATAAAGGCAGGCCATATTTTTTACACTCAGGATGCCTCATAAAAAAAAAAAAAAAGAAGGAAAACGAAAAGGAAGGAAGGAAACTTGGCATGGGAGACATGGAAGCACAACCCCGAAGCCATCGGCTCACCTGAGGACAAGGGCTCGGTAAAAGGGGGGTTGAATTTGTCCTCTCTGACCTGTGAGGTTCTGAATCCCACTGAGGCCATCAGAATAATTATTAATTGGGAAGTCTTTAGGCCTTTTTTTTCCCCCCCTCTTTTTCTCTTTTTGCTGACTGCATATTTGCCTTTTTAAAAGGATGATGGAAGGCCAGGGAGGCAGCCCTGCCCTCCAACTGTGTCCTTCACCTTTAAGTGGGACAGCATCTTTTTTTGGTGCTCTGAATCCCCCCCCTCCCCTTTCCCTCCACCTCCCCAAATGCAAAATTCATGAGCTGGAGCATGGATTAACAAATAAATTATAATGAAGGCAAATGGGTGGCAATAAAAAATAATAATAATAAAAAAGGAGGCCTCACCTTCACGTGACAGAGGCTGAGCAATATAACAAACCAGCTCGTTTATTTTCACCCAAGCCTGTTCTCCAGCTTGGGAAGGTAGGATTTTAAAGCATTTTATCCTTTATTTCCTGTAATATATTTGGACAAGGCAGCTGTAAATCTGAGGCAGGAGGAGAAATCAAAGAGTGGCAGGAGAAGATAGGGGTCGAAGGGAAAGAAGCTGTGTTGGTTTGTGGATATGGCCCCTGAGCTTCTGTGATCCAGGGATTTAGGGCATTCACCTACACACCCCAGGCTGCTGGGCTGGCTGCCTCATGCCACGCTCCAGGAGCTCAGACCTGCCTTTGTTATACACCTGTGTGTGGATTTTCAGGTGGAATAGGGAACAACAGCAGGGATGTCCCCTAAAAATGCACACATTACACCCATCAGACATGCCAGAGTCAAGAGAAACCATCACAGAAATCAGCTGGTTTGCCTATTAAAGCAGAGCAGGTACGTTTAAGAGAAATCCCTGGATACAAACTTCTCCACTCAGAGTCAGGGGTTTCCTCCTCCCAGAGCTGTATCACAAAAAGGATGTTTTTCAACCACAGAAAAACTTCAAAGGAAAGTTCTTTTCGATTTCCCGACAATATTTAGCGAGTTTGTTTGGCTTTCATTTGTTTGTTTCTGTGGGTTTGTCCCTCATGCCCTAAACACTGACCACAGTGAGACCCCAGTGTCTTTAGGTACAGACCTGACTGGGGGAGCAGTTAGAGGCACTGGGAAATGCTCAACTGCCCTCGCCTGTGGGATGCCCCATGTCCCCCCTGCACCTCCCCAGCTCCAGCAGCCACATCTCCAGTGCCCCAGAGTCACCAGGGCACCAACAGCCTCCACAGTGCTCTGCAGAAATACCTGCTGGTTCACTATCTCCCAATCTAAGAGGATATTTCTGTGCCTCAACCATGAAAGCATCACCCAAGAGGCAGCTGGAGGGTCTGTGGGACACATCGAGCTCCTGACTGGCGTCACTGGCTGAGGGCAGAGCTTCCCACGTTTGTTTGGGAACCCACCTCTCCCACCCTCACGTGCTTGGGAATTAAAGGGAGTTGGAATCCACAGTAACTTCACTGATTTTGCTCAAATTGCTTGAAGTTCACGCAAGCTTAGGTCAAGAAGTCTAGTGGCACAGGTGCTTGCAGGACGTCCAAAAAGCATCAGGAAACACGTTTAATTTACTAACCCAACTGCTGTTACACCAATTTGGCTCCCAGCTTGGGGAGTCCAGTCTCTGAATCTGAACAAACACGCCCCAAAACCAGTCCTGAGGAGAAGCCACCCCACCAGGAGGTCCATGAGCCCCCCCTGAGCACAGCCCAGGGCCCTGTGCCGGGTGTGGAACGGGCACAGCCGTGTCAGAGCATCACCAGCCCGGCCTCATTTGTCTCTTTCATGTTTATTCATGGCAACTGTGCCAGAGGATCCGGCTCCATCCGGGAGGGAGGTGCCAGCAGGTGGCCTAATAGTGGGAATTAGTGAGGCACAGAGCCACGAGACACACTGGGGCTGCCTAATGCTGCCCACATTAACGCAGCTCGGAAATGAATAAAGCTTCTTCAAGGGGAAAAAATAACAGTAAGAGGAAGAAGAGGGGTAGGAGGCACCAAGGGGAGCCCAATGTGCTAAGCTAAGCTTGTCCAACACTCAGTTTTGGGAAGGGTGCCCTCATTCCACGTGGGTGCTGAGCTCAGTCCCACACTCACAGGCCCTGTCAACCACAAACGGGAGAGAGGAACGTTTTGGGTTCAAATAACCCCGGAGAACTCGCATGGTCAGAGGCTGAGAAAAACCTTCTGGCCTTCCCCTTCTTCAGCTTCAGCATCTTGGGCAGGCATTCAACCTCCAGCCAAGCAAGATGGAGCAAGTCATTGCTGTCCTGCTCCCTCACTCTCAGTAGTCCCAAGACAACGATGCAGGAGAGCCAGGCAGAATCCACCACTCACACGGAGAACTGGAACCAAATTACCCACAGCTAAACAGGTCTCCAAAGATCCCTTCTGAGATTTAGCTGCCAGATCCCATTTTCTCACATAACTACCAAAACTGAGAGCAAAACCTGAAAATCTGTTCTGAGACGCAGCATTTCAGTAGCCAGTTTCCTTATCCCTCTCTTCCTGCACACATACCCAATAATCCTGGACATCGCTCGGATTTAGAGACAAGTACCTTAGAAAAATCAGAGGATCAAATAATACCCCTGTAAAACCCACTTAAAAAAAAAAAAATGCTTCCAGTAAGTGCAGGATTAGGCTCTAAAAGCTTCTTCCTCACCCCTCAGTGTGCTCTGACACTTGCATTTGCGTCGCTGGCAGCTCTGAGTGTGGGGAGAAGGAGCATCTCCCCTCACACGCTCCTTCCCACGGCCTCATCCCATCCTGGCTGGGATTTTCACAGCAAGTGGCACAACAAATAGCAGCAAGAGGAGTTTTGTTTCTTCTGGTCATATTTTTTTTTTCCGTTATAAATGTTAATTTTGTGTTTTCCCCAATAGGTTTTAATTTTTTTTTTAAAACCCTAGACACACGTACAGCTGAAAAAAAACCACCCCAGAAGAAAACCAAAGCCCCTTTCCTCCTGTTTCCTGCAAACAGGAATCACATACACACACATCAAACACACAATTCCTGCTCAGCACTCCAAGCTCCTCTGCCGTATTCCCTTTTTTGTGAATTCGGTACCCAGTTGTTGGTTTTCCCTTTGGAATTTTAAACAGTTTTCACACCTGGTCTGAAAAAGGTTCAGGTAAATTACCGAAAAAGCAGCGGCTAATTTGAAAAAATATTTAAGAAACTCCAAGTTCCCTGCCTTTTTTTTTTTTACTATCCTCTGCTCCATAATTACATTGCACTGCCTGATATTTTCATGGAACATTAACCGAAGTCAGGTGACTGCCCCCTTACAGTCTATGCCTATCCGTTACCCATAAGACCCCCATGGACCTTGACATTATTAATAGTCCTATTCATTAAGTATTACTCTTGTAGAATGAGTAGCATAATATTGGCCTGGAGATAGGAACAGGCAGAAGGAATAAGTCAAATTAATTTTCCGCAGCAAACGCCCCGATTCTGTAAATGACATTCTATACTGTTAGCATTTTAAATGTGACACAAATGGCAGGAGATACAATTTGAAAGCAAAATAGTAGAAGACATGGCTCAGGGTGTAATGTGGTGCATAAAAATCCAATAACATCAGTTACATGAAGGAAGGGAATGAACCAACCCGATGGAGGGTTTTAATTTGCATTTGTTTAAAATGGCAGGTAAGGGAGCAAGAGAAAGGCTGCAGCTCCCTGATTAGGGTTTTCCCCCCTTCTGCTGAGGATGAGGGTGCAGAAGAGCTCAGAGCCACACTCACACCTTCTTATCAACACACACTGCCCTGCCATCTCCACTGTGCTGGCTGCTGAAGGTGGCCAAGGGGTAAATCATAGGCTGGCCCATCTCAAAGACTCAGTGCAAATCCAGGAGGAGCCTGCAAGCTCAGCCTGCCCTGCCTCAGGTCCCTTCAGATAGCTCAGCTTGAGCTCCAGCTTCCCCAGCTTCACACACTGCTGATACAAGAGCGGGAGTGGAAAATCATCTTCACTGGAAGGGTTGTCAGGCATTGGAACAGGCTGGACAGGGCAGTGGTGGAGTCCCCATCCCTGGAGGGCTTTAAAAGATGTGTAGATGTGGCACTTGGGAACGTGATTTACCGGTGGCCTTGGCAGTGCTGGGTTAAGGGTTGGACTTGATCTTAAAAAAGGTCTTTCCCAACCTCGGTGATTTTAAGATTGTGTGACAGCGAGTGGCTCACAGGTACCACGTCCCCAGGGGCCTCACCTGCTTGGGACATGCTCTAACAAAGAACCAACACGTGTTTGAGCAGCAGCAGCTCTTTCAGGAAACACCAAACCCACACATCCCAGCTCCACTGGGCTTCCCCCGAGGCAAAGCCCCTCCACCACCTTTCGGGTCAGACCAGAGTCCAGCTCAGAGCTGCAACATCTACCTGGAGCTAGAAGAGATGTGCCAAAGCCTGAGCCCTGGATCTAAGCCAAGCAAAACCCAACCACTTCAGGGGGAGCTTCAGACTCAGCTAGAGGCAAATTTTTGAGAAAACACTGCCAACTTGGCAGTGGTGCAAATCAAGCTCTCAGATCTAAGGCCCCAAACAGCTGCCCAGAGGATGAACGGGGCTGAAATTCAACACCAGTGCTGAATCCTGGGCTTTCAGCCTTTTTTTATTATTATTTTTTAATATCTAAAGGCATCTGGTCTGGGGGAGGTACAAGAATGCAGATCTCCAAGCCTTTGTGCATTTTTCTCCATTCCCTTTTCCTTTCATTTCCTTCCTTACAAAGTGCACTGTACCAAGACCATAAGACCACCAGACAGGAGAGATCTGATCAGGAAAATAATAAAAAAAGGCAAAGCCTGACCTCCATTAGTTTTATTTAGGGTAAAGCACTGCACTGTAGTTTATTTATTAACAACATAAAAAGCCATTGCCTATAGAACGTAGAATAAATACACATAATTTCCCCAGGAAGAGCACTGAGCTGGCTTCCTGAGGGGAAAAAAACTATCACTTAATTGAAGCAAGAAATGTTCAATCCAATAATCTATAATTAGATATTTTATGGAATATGTTACCTAGAGATGTTTATTTATAAAATGTTTCCATCAATAATAAGTTGTTGGGAGGGGGAGAGAAGGTCCGTTCCTCCACTGCTGGGTTGAGTGTTTATGTTGGAGGGAATTTCACAGGCAGTAAAGGAGGCTCTTCCTGCAGCTCGTCCCAGCAAGCTGCCAGTCATGCTCACTGACAAAGCAAAGTGCTTTTCTTTTCTAGTGGAAGGTGTCCATGTCCATGGCAGGGGGTTGGAACTGGATGATCTTTAGGGTCTTTTCCAACCTAAACCATTTTGTGATTCTGTGCTCAAAATAAAGAGACGTGAAGTGAGGGTTTAGGACTAGACCTGAAACAGGTGTGGACATCAGAGACATTGCTGCACCCTATGACACTGCCATTTCAAAACCATTAGATTGCCTTAAAGACTCTTCCTTTCACATTCCTGCACTCCCAGAACACACTGGGCAGTTCCCATAGCAGATGTGAGCGAATATTTGAACCCTGTTCTCATCAGATCGGCAGCACTTCAGTGACACAGAAGGAAAAGTTACTTCTAAGAGTCCCACAAACCCTACAGACCCAGGTGACACTCACAACCCTCCACTCACACCTTCCAACTGCTGTTTTTCCTCCAGGCAAATTATTATTTCTGCTGGTTGCAATCCTACTGCTGTTCTTATTACAAAGGCAATTTTTCCTCTCCCTTTAATTTGGGGTTGCTCAGCGCTCCAGCTACACTTCTGCGGTGTGGTGAACTGTAAATTGGGTTTGAAACTACAAAGTGCAGAATAAAGCAACTGATTGAAGCAGTAAAAAGGAAAAAAGAAAAGACCAAATCCAGGTTGGTGGAAGAGCCATAGAAAAGAAGACACTTCATTCATCAAGGTAACAAGATTTGGGAGGGAATATATATGTCAGAGATGAAACACAGGCGATAATTAACACATACCCTACACAAGACAATACTGTGCTATGGAAACACCTGGGCAGAACTGTCAGCTGATTTCAAAAAAGATCAGACTAAATTAGACTTCTTAAAATCTCTAATAATTCACAGAATACTAACAGGTCACGACAAGAAAAACAAATCTGTCCAGAACACAGTGAATTTGCACAGGTATTCAGAACTGGGAGATATTCCTAACAGCACACGCTCACATCCTTTTTTTTTTTTTGGTCCTAAAGCACAGCTGGAAGTGCTGGTGTAGGGAGTGTTTATGTTTGCTTGAAAACTGCCTACGAAGGGCTCGGTTGCCCTTGCAGGCGCTGTCCTGGTGTGACTCTGAACAGTGGGACGGAGATAAGGTCAGGCAGCGGAAACAAAGCCCGGGCGCCGAGAGCGGAACTCGGGGCCGCTCTCCCACCACCTGAGCAGGAAGGACGAGCCATTCCCCTCCTCAAGCCAACTGTGACTGCGGTTCAGTGACATAAAACAGCATTTATGGGGTGCTGGGGAGGTGGCACCGCTGGGGCCGCCAAGGAACACCCACAAAGCCCTCGGTGCGAGGGGGACGCGCCGAGCGCAGGACGGGCACCTGCCCCAGCAGGGAGGCGAAGAAAAAGGCCATTTTCCAGCTAAATGCTTTGTTTGTCGCTCTCAGGAGATCCCACCTGCAGCCATCTCCAGCACTCTGGAGCCGCTCAGCCCCTCTCTCCCCCCACCTCCCCATCCGCTGCGAGGAGCGAACTCGGCCACCTCCGATCCATCAACGGTGTTTACACTTGGCTCCCTCGCTCTGCCACGAGCACGAAATGGGGGGAAAATTATAATAATATCACAAATGAAATTGAATGAGTAACAACATTTTCTAAGAACAGAATAAATACAGTTGGTGGCGCCTTTTTTTTTTCCAATTTAGTATTGTTTAATATGCATTTAATCAACCCATTCAGTATTATAGAGTCTATGTACCGTGACACCCTCCTATGCCACAGAGGAAGCATTCATAGGCCATTAGGCTAAAGTAATATGTATGAGGAACCACTTTTCCCCAGGGTGTAGTAACTATTTTTGCTCCCCAGTCGTCCCCATTAAATCATTAAACCTCATGACTATGCTTTCTGAACTCTACCCTGATCTTTAAAAAGCAGAACATTAAAGGGCAACTGTCACCCTCCATTGCACAGGCCTTGTGTTTTATATATTCAAAGCATTAAGCCTTTTGTCAGTCTATACATCATAAGCACTGGAAGACTGTATGCACAAACAGGAAATGTTTATAACTGATGTCCCTTTTATAGTGGATGTGCGAATGGGCAGGATAAAAAAGCTGAGGCTGGGCTATTTTATGGAAACTGAAGCAACGTGATTTTCCCCAGCTGCTTGCAATAAAACCATCTTCGTTACTTATCTTTATGTGGCCAGTTGCAGGAGGAAGGAGCAGCAGTGAAGCAAAGGCAGAGAGTTGGAAGTCCAGGAGTCAACTTTGGACTTACAGATCTCATTTCCCTACTTTATGGTAAAAGCTTAATTAGAGAACAGCAGCAGGCAGAGAATCTCCTGAGAGAAGGTTGGGCTGGACTTTGCACAGATCCTTTGAGGTCCTGAACATCCCCTCAAAGGCGTCACTACTGAGATGCAGCCACATCCAGGGAGAAAGAGGAGCTGAGCAAAGGATTAGGGGCACAACCACCTCTACCACGTGCCTGACAACATCATTGCTCACTCCTCTTGAAGGCTTTTGAAAGACCTCTCACAGCAAAGTCTGCCATCTCCACTTTGCTCTCATCAAACTGGAGGCTGCAGGTACAAGGAACAGGAGGTGTCCCAGCCTGAACACTGTGCTTTGCAAGCTGGAAAAAGACTGAGAGACCATTCCAAACTCCCTCACACAGAGCCTTGGAAAAGAGGTCTCTCAACTGCCTTGCAGCTTCATTTTGCTGTTGAGAAGGCAAATAATGCTTCCTATGGCGTGTGTTCGGAGCAAGGTAATCTTGCCAAACCTTCTGGCATTCCCTCCTGGGTTTTTGGGGAGCAAGGTGCTGCAGACACCCACAGAAACCTCTATATGGACTTTGACTAAGGTTTTGGGCAAGTCACTTCCCCACAACATGCATCCTGCCCTGTATGACCACTGAGCTTTGCAGAGTATGAATATTCTCTCAGTAGTAAACCGGGAAACAATGAGTACAGAGCAGAGCTTTCAGGACTCAGGCAAGGGGAGACACAAAACAGCCCCTGGGGAAAAATTTCTGAGATGGACACAGGCAGCAGTAGCTCTAAAAAAGAAAATTAGTAAATAACTTTCGAAGCAGAGAAAAAAAGACCACAATAAATGCCAAGGTCAGGTGAGAGGCAAGGGGGAAAACACTTCCATATTCTTGGGCCTGTATTGCACAGGTACCACCACACAGCTCCATGACCCACCTCAGCACCCCCTCCCCATCCTTAGGCACCTGAGGACGCTTCCCAGTTTGCTGCAGATCCCTTGTAAAACAACAGGGAATGTGAGGTTAACATGACTTGGAGAGCGATAGTGCGGCGTACAAAATGTCAGAGCTTTCATGCTGGATGTTAACTTCCCAGCCAGTGGTATCAATCTGCAGCAAAACACAGTTATTTCATCATGACATCAGTTCACCTTTAAAGGCATATGGTAAAGCCTGCTTTGTGGCTTGCAGCAGATGAGCTTCCTATAATTACAATTTGAACTGTTCCACAGGCAGCTCTATAGATAGTGGATCAGTGATTAAAGTTGAAATCACAGGGTAAGTAGTTCTGTGACACCGTGAGTCACAACAATCATCAAAGACTCAACTCTGGTTTCTGATGAAGTGGAGATAGTGCAGTGATTCAAGTAGGGGACTGAGACTCAAGTGCTGCTACTTGGAGGCAGGAAAAGAGCAGACACATTCTTGAGGAAGATACTCAGTGCGTGCTATTGACTGGCCCCAAGCAAATCTTTAACCCTGCGTCTGGGAGAGAGCATGACTGTGCATCTCATTGCAGCAGGGCCCCCGTGTCACACCTGAGGATCACAGGCTCCAGTTAAACATTCCTCTTGCTGATTCCTCCCTTTGATTTGAGGAATAATGCATGCAGGGCACTGCCGGGGCCGGGCGGCGGGCTGAGGCATGCCTGGGTTTTTCCCTACAGAGCTTCCCTGCTCCCCGAGTATCCCGTCAGCACGAGGCATGGAAGGCAAAGAAATGTGCACTCACACTCTTGTACCCCTTGCTGACCCCCATAAGGACATAAAGGGCTCTTTATTATTATTATTATTATTATTATTATTATTATTTTAAACATACAAGAAGCCAGCCTCCGGTCTGCCTGGCAAGGAACAGAGAAAATCCTGCTGCTGCCTCTCTCCTGGAAGATAACGGGCTAAAGCATTCCCTTTCCCTAGTGCACCTCCATTAAACTTCAGTGAAGCTGATGCTGAGATAATTCTGGTCCAGAAAAAAAAAATCAATGGGTTGAAATTTGTAAGAAATAACCCACAATGGAATTGCCACAGAAAAAAAACCCATGCAGATAAGAATAAACTTAATTCCCAGCACAGTGATGTCTCACTTGCACATAAAGTAAAATGAATTTTAGCACCTGGAAGGAATTGGATCCCAGCTCCCTTTCACTCTCAGGCTGTGAGATCTGATCTTTCCCAG
>JAWWLV010000053.1:1794768-1831362 GCA_035041135.1 Platyrinchus mystaceus
TGCAAGGTCCTGTGCTTTTAAGCTCAGCCAAATTCCACAGCCAGCCTGCAGCACTGTTTGCACCAGCTCGGATATTTTAAGGGAATTGCTTTCTTTACACTTTCTTTGAAGGATGAAAGACGCTTCATTTGGAGCAGGGAGGGGGAGGAGCGGCGAGCGGAGCTACAAAGCCAACCCAACCGGTTCCTCTCCTCGGGCAGATGGTATCGTGGCTGCTGGCTGACTGCCACACTGCCACAGCGGCCTGAGCACCAGCCACAGGCAGGGACAGAGCAGTGCCAGCCCTGCCAGCTGCACAGAGCCATCCAGGAGGGCAGGGACAGGCCCTGTGCTCAGCACCACTGCTCCACTCGAGGAACGGGGTCAGCCCAACTGGGACGAGTCTGCTCTCCACACCACAGTGTCCTGGGGACAGTTCCTCTGCCCCAGAGGATGCTCCAAGGGGAAAGGCAGGAATGGGGGAGCAGGGCATTGGGTCCAGGCCAGCACCTGATGCCCTGAAAGGAGCTGATCTGGTGGACCAGCCCTGCCCAGCTTTCACATGACTCAGCACACCTCAAGCAGTTTGTGTCTTTAAAGGTTGTGTGCAAGACTTTGGGACTATCTATGAGAATACCAATGTCACTAAAAGGAGAGATGGGGAACAGGAAAAAAGAGAAGCTAAACAAGTGAGTAGACCTGACCCATCAGTTTACAAGGAAGTCCTGGTTGTTTTCCTGGCAGTGTCACACTGGGGACTTGTGACCATCCAAGACTTAGACCAAAAGCAAAGCCTTTAGTGCAGGAATTAGAGCTTCTAGAGAGTTTACCATGAGGCTTGGTCCTAACTTTAAGGTGCTCATTTAAAGAGGATAAACCAAGGCAAATAGATGAACTTGCCTGGGAAAAGGACAAAAAAGTTATTCCCCACAGGACATTTTGAAGCAAATATTCCCAGGAGTTTCAGAACCACAACCCCATGTATTTGCTTAAGCAGTTGGAAGACAAAGCTTTCTACTTCCCTTGCCATCTCCCATAGAAATTCTCAGCAGGTTTTGGTCTTCTGCAAGAGATTCCCAACCCAACAGCCCCCCTGGAGATCCACACCCAGACCAGCAGCACAGATTCCCTGCTGGAATCTGCTCTGCCGGCTGAGCAGGGAAGGGTTAAGCCCACGGGTGCCTCCAGCACAGTGCAGCACCAAGGTCCTTCCCAAGGCTGCAGGGAACAAAGCAGCCATCAGTCTATATTTGGCCTTTGCCCTTGGATCATTTATGACTTATTCTTCACCTCTGATGACCACAGCAGCAAGCTTTCAATCTCTTGCTCCCTACCCTGCAGCAAGGGCTCTCCCTCCCCCCCCCTCCCCGCTTTTAAAAATCACACCATTTGCAATTAAAAGCGACTGCCAGGAGGTCTCAGGCAAGTCTTCCCTTGCCCCTTTGTGCCCTTTGCCTTGCAAAGACCAGACCTGGGGGCACGATATCACACCAGGGCCAGTTTGAGGTGGTGGTTCTCTTGTATGAGGATGTGGGGAGCAGGGAAACAGAGACTTCTTGCCAGACTACAGCTTAAAGTCTACCCTTCAGGCTTAGAGAGAAGGTCTAAAGGGAACAAGCTTGGGTGGCCTTTTTACTTTATAGACTGTGGAGTAAAAAGGGATGCTGCTGTGATCCCAAATAAGCCTCATTTAATCACTTGGACTCCAATCCACAACCACAGACCTTTGAGAGCAGCCTTCCAGTGCCAACCCAGCCTTGTGAGCTCCCACCCCTCACGGGCACCAGCAGCTTCACCAGGAGGTTAAGAGGTTCACCTCAGCACAGAGCAGTGGAGCTGGGACATTTTGAGCACTGCCCACCTCCAGGTTGAGCACAGCACTGATACAGACACCAACCATGCAGCAGGTAAAGGCAGGGGTTATTAGAGGCTGCTGAGATCCCACCAGATGGGTTTCACTCAGGAGAGCTGGTGTTTGTTTCCTTGGGCCTTTGCTGAGCCTTTGGTTCGTTTCCCAGCCAAAGCAGCTCCTTTCTCATACCATCCCCTCCTGCTTCATCAGAAAAATCTCTCTGATGTAAACATACAACATAATCCTGAAAAGAGAGACAGAAGCCTTGCAAGCTTTCCTTGTTCTGAGACACCTTTATCAGGACTTCAAAGAGCTCCTGGGAAGCAACACTCGAGTGTTCTGGAGGGAAACTATTCCAGAGCCTTCACTGCTAACAAGTTTCTACCCTTTGGAGTCCCAATCCTGCTCAACCTCACAAACTCACCCTCAAGTCAACTAAATCCATAAGGGCTGATAGTATCAAGGGATGAGTCAAGAAGTCAATTAGCCTTCAAGATCCTTTTTAAAAACAAAACAAAGGCAAGAAATAGACCCACAACGGATCTAAAGTATTTGATAGTGCCTCATCACAGAATAATTAGATTATTTTCTTTCACACTCAATATGTTTACACAATTGAGCAATAGTCAGAGACCCTCTTGATTCATGTAAGTGGGCAGGGGAAGGAGGAGGGAATGCAGGCTTGCAGGGGTGCTTTTCCAGGGAGAAATCCGTGCATGCAATGCAACAGCACTCAGCTCCTCCTCTCCCCCTTCCTCACAGTCACACACACTTGCAGTTGGTGCTCATTTGAGAACTACAGCTCTGTAAACACGAAGGGGCTTGCAGGACTCTGCCAGCTTTACGTATTTCTAGGAACTATTTTTCCCCTCTCATGCAAAGTCTTATCTCCTCCAGCTCAGAGCACTCGAAGTTGCAATATAAAATACGCTCATTTTTTCCCCCAGCAAAGCAAAAAGAAGATGCTGCTGTTTTCTGCTGTTTTTTTGGTTTTTTATTATTATTAAAAAGCCAGTTCCCTCAGCTTTAACTAGCTAATTTTCCTGCAGAAACAGTACATTTCTTTTATGTGTTAATTTTTCTTCCTCTATTTGCACTTCACAGCATGTAGTGACATGCCAGGCATTGAAGAACAAGCCTCTTCCACTTTCTTCTGAGTTGACAAATACTCCTGGTGCAGAACACCAAAATGCATCTGTGAATTCAGCTATATTTGTGCATTTTGCAGGAAGAGGCTTCTTCTAATGAGCGGTTTTCACTAATATAATTCAATTCATCTTGTGTTAACCTTTTTCCATACAGAATTAACAGGAAAGTACCTTGCTTTGGAGTCTTGTGAGAAGAAGTTTTTCACCCAAAATGCAATCCATGCTTCCCAGTTAAAGGTTGGCCAGTCACAAACTCAAGATATTTGGGGAGGGGGGGAATAGAAGAGGTGGTTTGCTTCCAAAATCTCCCCACCTAGGAAGTCATTTGTTTTATCAGAGCTGCTCAAGCCAAACACATGAAAAATTCCCAGATAGCAGGGGGGTTGATTCCTGCCAGCAAATAATACCACAAATAACCCAAGAGGGGCCCTGCTGGAATGGCACAGCTATTTGTATATAAGAAAGCCACAAAACTGCAAGTCAAGGTGAAAAGAGATGCCTGGAACGTGACAGAAAACATCTCAAACTGCTTTAACCCTCAGCCACTATAAACAATGTCCCCAAACGCACGATTCACCCTCTCCAGGTTTCCCCCCTGCACGTCACAGACTCAGCCCACTCAGCAGAACATCTCAATTCAGAAAGTTCATACCAAATAACCCCATAATTAACCTCATCCCCCAAGATCTCAGCTCCACTTGCAAGAGATGGCATCTTGAACCTGTCGGTTCAGCAAAGTAGAATCAACAGCTCCAAAAATAACACCAAGAGCCCAGAGATGGGCTCAGAGTGAAAAAATAAAGCTTGCTTTTCTTATCCCATTCCTGAAGTGCCTCCTTGCCTGAGCCTAAAATTCTCCAGCTATGCAAACTCAAACCCAAGCTGCCACAAACACTGATGGGAACTGCCCAAGTCCCCCTGTACAGCAGTTGTTCCTCCCTAAGAAAATAATCCCACACTGTGGGAACAAGTGGGTCTGACAGGACAGTGCTCTGTGGGGTTTGTCACCCTCCAGTGCTGTCTCTCTTCTCCAGGAAGGCTGTGCTGTCCTTGCAGCTTCTTCCCAGCACAGATGCCTCCAGCTTCAGATCCTCAGCATCCCCCTTGCACTGCCCCTGCTCCCCAACATCCCCCTCACCCCATTCCTGGTGTTGCAGGAGAATTTTTCCAACTGGAGTGTGAAGTCAACTTCACTTCCCCACACAACAGTTTGCTGAGTATTAACATTCGCCTTCAGTCGCTCCCCCTCTCCACTGCTGACAACTGTTAATTTTGTCACATCAGCCACTTTTGTAGATTTAACTTTGCTCTCCTGCTCCAGCCATTGTAGCTCGATAATAAATCAACAGTCTGGAGGCTTCACGTGGAACACAAAGGCCTTTATGGTGCACGTGAAGATGGGAATCTTTACATTTTTAAGTAGGACTTTGTCACATTCATGAGAGGTAATAAAAAAATTTACATTTTGACTTTCAGGAAGAAAATGTGATGGTGGGGAAATGCCGTTCTTGTATCTTGCTCAGGACACACGACACACCTCAGGGCCCACAGAGAAGGTCATATTGCACTTCCAGCCACCAGCTCTGCCAGGCAAAAAATGGTTTGCAACTTTCCCTGAGGATGCTGAGGACAATCCCTGCAGGCAATGCCAGGTTTAACTAGATCTGCCTGCTATGTCTCCTTTTGGAATTTGTACATCCCTTGCACAGGGAGAACAGCAGGACCCACCATCCAAGACAAAGCCTTCCCAACCCTGCTGAGCACCTGGCAAGGTAAGTGCCCATCCCATGGAATTCCATAACCTTACTGAGGGAACTGTTTACACACACAAGCACCTCGGTAAGTGGAGGAAGGACAAATGGTTCCCAGGGCCCAAAGCTGGCATATGACTGTGCATCAGCCACGAGGCAGCACTTCCTTTGAGCTCCTCACAGGATCTCATAGGATCCATGTCAGACAGTCTTGGCATCCCAAAGGGCACATGATTCCCCACATTGCTCCAGCAGCCTGAGGGAGCCAGACCCGCTCGCAGATGGCAGCGGAGCCCCTAAACGCACGGAGGATGGAAAACTTCCCTCCACGCTGCTCTGGGAGGGCAGAACACCAGCAGAAGCCTCTCCCTGTTCAGCAGCTCTTGTGAGATGGGGCAGCTGGTTCTTTGCTCCCGCTAAAAGGAGTCTAAAAGGAGTCTAAACGCTGAGGTGCAGCGTGGGGGGAGAGCTGCTCTGGCTGCCCCAGCGCTCCCCACAGCGAGGGCTGGCAGGGCCGGCACGGCCACTGTGCCAGGACAGGCCTGGGGGGGCTGGAACAGGATGGGACAAACGCCCAAATGCCTGAAAACCCCTGTGTGTCTGCAGACAGCCTTTTGGGGAGGGTCTCCCACAAGAGGAAAGCTGCCTTTCAGGAGTGGCGGCGGCCGATCCAAAGCCAGCGTTTTCCGCAGATTATCTCTTCCTGTCGTTCCCCTTCTGGACCCGGCTTGCAGCCTCACAAATGCCAAGGGTCCTTGCAGCGTGCACAGGCAATCTGTCCTTTAATGAACTCTGCCAGCTCGCACTAAAGATGTAGAGTGTACCTTGGAGCGAGGCGGGGGGAGAGAGGCAGCAGCCTCCTCTTGCCCTGTGGATGATAACCTCACATGCATATTATTTCCCACCATAATCCTACTGTTTTTAATTAGTGCACTGTAAAAGGAAGAAGAACCACATCTCCAAGGGGAAAAGGAGGAGGGAAGAGGGGAGGGAAGGGAAAAAAAAAAAAAAAAAAAAGAAAAATCAGCACAGAGGATTCTGTCCAACTTTTCCAAAAGCTTAATAGATTTTTAAATGGGGTTATTAACACCACCTATGAATTATTTTAGGGACCTAATTATAAAAAACAAAACCCAGTTAATTAGGTTTCCTGAACTTGCCTTGACACAGGTGAAACAAGATCTCTAAATGCAGGAGGATTGAAAAGCGAATCACTTCAAACAAAGAATCAATGAGTATTATTGCAGAACCAATTGAACAATTACTTCTTTAATTGTTGGCACCCTGCTACCTTCACTTAACAACAGGATGGATCAGCAGAGTTACTTAACCTCCTCCAGTAACTAAAAAGTACACTATTAGAGCCAAAAGAGATTGCTGCACTCGGGAGGAATTGCTGGAGGTGAATTTAGCTCCTGCACAGCCGTGGGGCTGCACTGCTCCTGCCCCTCAGGACGAGCCACGGGGTTTTGATCCGAGTGGTGATCACAGAGCTCATCCTGCACCTCCCACCCCGCAGCACTGACAAGGTGAGTACATTCCTTCAGGATGCACAGGGACACAGAACGGCTGAGCAGGATTGAGGGATCCTCTCCTCGCTATCACCGAGCTGTGGGGGGATGTAGACACATTGCATCGGCTGAAACCAGACACACCCCCTGTCAAACCGCCCGGAGAATCCCAGCCTGGAGCCTCAGCGCGATGTTACAGATTTACCGTCCCAAAAACCGAGACAAGCCGGCGCACAGGGCACGGGGCTGGCAGGGAGAGGGCGGTGGGCAAGCACCGGGCTCCGCTGGCACCCGTCCCCCTGCCTGCCCTACAGAGCTCCACACCGCAAATCCCACCGTCCAGACCGAATGATGACGATTAAAAACGAGCGGAGATGACAGAGCGCCCTCTGATGTTGTCGGAGAGGGGAGAGGGGGAGCCGGGGGCGTCCCGCACCCACCGAGGTGCTGGGTGGCAGCAGAGCCTGGCACAGGCTGCCAGCAGCCCTCTCCCTCCTTGGGGACCCCGTGCCAGCCATCCACAGTCCGCCTGATCTGCATCACCCATCCCTGGGCCTCTTCCCAGCCCAGCCAAGGACGCGGTTTTGCCCACGGACTGGCAGAAGTGGAAGCAGTTGTTACCCTGCTGCTGGATGGGCTGATGCACTAAGGGGATTAGCTCTGTCTGTGCCCTGCCTGCACGCCAAGAGCTTAACTGAGCCTTCACAGCCTGGCCAACAAAGTGTTCCCCGAAGCAGCACTAAAAACAAACTACAGACAGTGTGAAAAACAAAAATAAATCCCCACCACACAGGCAAGGAGGTTCTAGAGGAGCTCCTGCTCCACACAGGCACCTCCACATCACACAGAGCTCACTGTGCATAAACTTAACCTCCCTCCCCTCACATGTGTGCGATGTGGCAAGTTCAGGCTCTGCAAAGAGACAGGTCAAGAGCCCCAAAGTACACAAGTTGCTTCCCCAGTAACCTAAATTTGGAATGGCTGAGAGCTCTGTCCACAGACAGACAGCAGTGCTGGGTCTGGAGGTAGCAAAAGTGGGGCTGGTACCTCTTGGCTACGTTGCCCCACAGTCAGACCCTCCAGCCATGGCAAATAACAGAAAAGCGCTTCTAAACAAGTCAATAAAATGCTCAAAATATAGAGGCAATCTTTTCTATCGGCAGCTGTTGCTGGAAACTAGGCTGGCAGTTATCAGAGTATAAACACAGCCTGGGAATGAAGGTAATAACAATGGAATACGCTTTTCTTTAGGTTAAAAAAATCCCATTTCAGTATATAGGAGCAAGCATTTCTGTGCTCAGAACACACAGGACTGATAACAGGGGAGCAGCCAGCACAGTGCATGTGTTGAATACCCCTGAGTTCATCTGAGCCCGGGAGATGGGGTGGCAGAGCCTCAGAGCTGCCGAGGTGAGAGCTCGAGATGATCGCTGCTCGCCGACATTGTTTCAGGCACAAAACATTTTACCCTTAGGTAGCACTTTTCACCTCGGCTGACTTCCCAAAGCACGTCATTTGGCAGATGTGGAAGTGCCAGCTCTCCTGTATGTCAACAAATGCCGCATCTCACCCCACATGGCAAAGGGGATGACAAATGCAATAACCCCTCGACAGCGGGAGCAGATAGCACACAGCAGGTGGCATGCGTTGTATAAAATAAAAATGACAAGAGGGGGAAGAGTAGATATTGCTGTACCCACATTTGGAGGGCTAAACTCTCAAAAAAAAAAAAATCTTCGAGGCAAAAATAAAATATCAAGTAAAACACAGTCACTCGGGTGTCACCAACAGCTCATTTACAAACAGCCACTCGGTGCCAAAGGAAAACAACAAGCTGAAAATCAGGATGCTTGGTCTGGCAGCACAGCAACAACTGTCTGATCCAAAATCCTCGATAGCAAGTGAGAATGGGTTTGCAAAGGCTCGGGAGCCCCAGCAGCAACACTAAAAGTGGGTATTGCATGTTGGAGAGCTTCCTCTGTGGCCAGAAACCTTCAGCAGCGATTCAGGGCAGGGGTGTTTTGGTTTTCCTTCCTAACCATTTATATGGAATAGCTCCTATTTCATCCGTTGAAATTTAAGGTCTAATTTTTCCTAAAAAGCCTGCATTTTGAAATCAAGGTAACACACATACCAAGAATCACACTTCATTTACAGTGCTGATAGCCACAAATCAGACCAGAAATGCCACATCCACTTAACAAGTAGAAGCAATTAGAATAAAAGTCATGTCCTTTTCCCCACCTGTGCCGCTTTCCTTATGTGAAAAAAAAAAAAAATCCTAATTTTGACCATTTTATTTAAAAGCACGTTTGAAGTAAGTTGTGTTTAGCAGACCATTTGATTTTACAAGTTGGAAGAGCACAGTTCTTAATAGGTATCACCTATTTAATTTTAAGACTAACCTTTTGGGACCACGATTTGACGTGGCAGCACAGAACACCTGAAGCCACTGCCAGTCTCTTCCATTTACAGCCTCAGTGCTTGTATTTTTAATTAAAGCCCGGACTTCTCATTCTTGTTACCACTTTCTGACATTATTTTTTTGAAGCCCTTCATGTCTGTGCCCTCTGCTAAAGGGGGGAGCTGTGGGGGGAATAGTGTCCCTCCACCCTGGATTGCCTGGCAGAGCCCCCAGCCTGTCTGTACCGCTCAGCTGATGAGGAGTGGCAGTGGGAAGAGGAGCAGAGGTGGTTTGTAGATGAGCTTATTTTCACTGGGCAAAAGCAAAGCCACCCCTCTCCAGCGATGTTATTAAGCTCTTGTCAGCCCACAAGCACTTCCCAGCGAGCGCTGGGCACCTCTGTGTAGTTTAGGGAGAAGGGTGGGGGGTGATTCCAAACTGGGAGCCCGGCACAGCAGGCACTGCACATCCCTGCCTTCCCATTCCCCCCCTGCCGATCAATCTGAGCCCGACTGTCACCTTGACACCCATCGGAGACTCTGAGATCCAGAAATAAACTGATCAAATATGCAATAAGCGGTCAAGCAGTGTCCCCCACAGGCAAGCAGAGATTGGACTCCCTGTTTATAAGCGATGCTCAGCAGCCAAGATGCTCTCTCCTCTCTCAGATCCGAGAGAAAGGGGATTCTCTTCGCCTCCCAATGCAGCAATAACCAAATTTAGCACAAGAAAACACACTACATTAAGTAAGAGACCTAATGATAGTATACTTGTCCGTTTTTTTAAATTAAATGATGTTCATTAAAGAACATCACCTCCCCATAATTAATTTTGCTTTGAGAAGGAAAGGAAAAAAGCTACAGACAATTAATGTACCATGCAAGCTCTAGTAGATGCTCCATATATTTCCTCCCTACGACCACCCCTCCTCCCAGACAGCATCTCTGTTCATCTCCCCTCCACTCCTGAAAGCAGGGACTGATTTTTTTGGCAGGGAAGCTGCACAATAACACAGCAACCCCTGTCTGCTTCACCCAGCCTGACAGCCCTTCAATAGGGTTACACGTTCAAGTATTGATATCTGCAATCATATTCCCCACTTCCCAACTTACAGAGATCCAAGAAAAGACACCCAGACAATGAAATCAATGGGACAGTGATGAGTCTTTACAGAGTAACATTCCTCCTGAACCAAGATGAATAAAAGTATTTGGGTTACAGCAGAGTGGAGGCGGTGTGGCAGGGGAGGGAGCACATTTCATTTTGGTATTTTATGTCATTATGTACATTTTCCCTGAAGATTTAAGCCTGACAGAAAGAACAAGAATGCATGGCTGATGAGCCAAAAATAGGCAAGCAATCACAAATAAAATAAAATTATTCTTCAGCTGTGAATCAGTAGACAGCACTTCCTACAGGCCAGCATGCACAAGACAGCGACACGTGTAAGGTCGGAGAGTGATAAAATCAATAATTCCCCAAGCAGGGAAGAAGAGCCCAGTGGTTTCAGCAAATGACACAAATTAGCCCTCTCTCCACAGCTGTGTGCAGCTATTTTGGAAGCCTTCAGGAATGAAAACCCTCCTCGCCCCAGGAAGGTAACAGAATCTGTCCCTGTGCATCCCTGCCCCTCTGTTTATACAGACAGGGATAAAGATGCAGCTTGTAGGTGTTTGCTTATTTTATCAAACAGCAAATTGATTGTAGCTGTTGGATAAAAGCACTGACATTTCATAAACTGCACAGAAGAATTCTGCTGACACAAGTCAAGATAAGTCCAATTTGATTAAACTAACAAACTCCTCTGGAAACAACTACAGATTTGTCATTACTTTTACCAACCTGAACTTTTACTACCTCGTCTCCTAAACATGTAGGTGTTAGCTAACAGCACAGCCTGACTTGAAAGGGACTAAAATCACCTCAAACCCCACACTTTTAGCCAAATTGGCACCACACTGAGCTGAAACCAGGGCTGAGGCTGCAAAGCTTAGAGAGCCCTTGTCACAACCAACACACACATTCTTTTAGAGTTGAGCAGGGCACTGTACCAGGGGGCACAGAGGATTCCTTCAGGTGAGAAGCAGGAAGCCATCCCACCCCCGAGGAGTCTGAGCTCTCACAAGGGTGTGTTATCCACACTCGGTGTTGGTACCAACCTGGCTGCTTTCACGTTTTTCCTACATGCCAGGGTGTTGCCAGCAGGACAGTGCTCAGCTGGGCTGGAGGATGGCAGGGGGAACTCTCTGCTCTGCCTCTCCTGAGGGAAGTTCTCCCTCCCCTCTGCGTGTGTTAGGGCAGGCAGGAACACAGGAGTTCACAGGAGTTGGAAACATGTCCTGAGGACAGGAAAGAGAATCTTCCCAATCCTGCCCTTGGTAACAGAGCCAGCATTTTCTGAAGTATCAGTGAACTGAAACCCACTCCCCCTTTCAGGTTTCCATTCTTGGAAGGTTCATGTGGGATGTCCAGGTTTTGCTGGAGATGACAAATATTATAAATAGGCAGTTTCACTTCTTGTAAACTTTTGCACAGTTTAAACCACTCTCTCAAATGTTGTGTTCAGGTGAGACCTCACTGGAGCCCAGAGAGCTTCATTCTTTAGGGTGGTGCCTGGCCAGGCCCTTCCCCACCCCACAGGCACACTCAAAGCTGGTCCCTCTCCTTTACACACACCACACCCGGCCTTTGGGCAGCTGCATTTTTGAAAAACTGTTTGTGTAATGTATGAAGACTAACTTGGATTCATGAATATTTGATTTAATATACATTTATTTCCCCTAAAGGAAGATACATTTTATTTAATACTGATTGCAGTTCTTATTACCTTCCTAAACCCAGCACACCACTCAGCATTCCAATTATGCCAGCACGCTATAGTTATGGCTGAGGAAGCACTTTCATTATAAGCTTCTGGTTTTAGGCCCTTGTAAAACTCCCACCATTACATGCTCTTCCCCCAGCCCCTCCTGCAAAATAGCTGAAGATGCTTCAGCAGCTTCTCAGCCCAGACAGAGCAAGACTTACACCTTGTTGAACCAAAACTTCCAACTCATGTTGGTTTAAAACCCATGATCCAGCACAGATATGACAACAACAACAATATTGTACTAAAAAAACTGAAGTAAATAGAAACTGAACCCTCACTTCTCAGTTTATATTGCAATAACTGCTTGAAATTATTTTAAGTCTGGACCAACTTTAATTCAACCACGCAGCACAATGTAGAGTGAATAACTCTATACAGAGCATCCCCTAGATCCCATATGGTTGCTGTGACACCTGAAGGCCTTGGATGTGGAGCACATACAGAAGGAACAGAAGCCCAAAAGCTCATATATTTTTCTCCACAAAGCTTGCATTTGCTGAAGAAATCCCTCCTCTCTCAGGAGATCAATTGCATTTATGGAGCAGAGTTACTGCTAAAGAAGAGGCAACACTTCAAGTGACATTTTGCCTGGTGTCTTTATGTCCCTGGCTGGGATGCCAAGTGTTCCAACGTGCTCAGAGCCCTCCAGGATCCCCTGGCTGATTTAGGACAGCTGTGGACTTAAGAGAAAAATACTTTCCCACCGTTATCTTCATGACTGCAGTCAATCTCAGCAGCCCACGTTTGGAAGAGAGTTGGTTGGCTGGTTTTACAGCTTAAATGGTGCTAAAAAGAAACAGCACAGGTCATTCTGCTTCCTCTCACCCAAAGTGTTACAAAGCACTTTGTAACGTACCCACCACCTTCAGGTTTGACTTGCAGGTACCTCCATCAGCCGCCAAAATGCAACAATTACAGAGGTGGAAAACCAGCCACTCCAGACAGAGCCCAACAGTTTCAGTGGGAGACTCAAAAATATTACTCACTCAAGTAAAATGATTACATGCACTCGAGGGGGGGGAAGTAATTAGGGATTTTTAAATTCTGACCAGCACAAAGAGTAAGATATGAGAGCCTGCTCGGGCAAAGCGAGCCCGGGAATTGTCCGAGGGCCAGGAGTGGAGGAGCTCCATTCTGCACAGCGCAGGCAGAACGGGGCTGAGATGAATAGGAATGCTGATTACTTCTACCAGAGCTCAGGAAATGCTCTCCCGATCTCATTGAAGTCCCCGGAACAGTATAATTGGTTCAATTGTCTCACTCAGTCCCTATCTGCAGCGATCTAGTGTGCTCTGCCAGCTCATGGCTTCGGCTGCAGCCCCCCTCCTACACACAGCCTATCCCATATTAGAGTCAAGATTAGATAAGTGGGGTTTTGCTTTGTGCTGTAATGTGTTACTATTTCATGCTGGGATGCATAAAAGAAAAATGCAAACACTGGACCGAAAGGGAAGAAAGGGAGGAAAGGAGGCACAAAAGAGATTTGTTTCGAGGCTTCGTTACTCTCTTTAATAAATAGAATTTTTTCAACAGGTTATGATCTGATTGCTTGTTCAGATAATAGATGCAATATGTGACATGCACCAAACCTGGCTGGAGAACTGAAGGGCACGGGATGCTTGGAAAAGTCACCCACTCAACATCACAGCAAGCTGAGGGCCCATGCAGGACTCTGCTGTCCCGCCTGCCGCAGGAAAACGGCGACAGAGGGAAAAGTCCTTGCCATGAGGAGCTTGCAATTCAAACTACAGCAGAGGATACGACTGACAAAGGCATTGCTAGGTCAGGAGATGGTGGAGGGAGCAGCTGCCAGGCTGGGAGCCTGCAGGAACAGCAAGGGGCTCCAGCAGCTCGGAGCCCGAGGTCAGCCTGACTCAGCACACGCTGGCTCTGCTGCCCCCACGCCCCCTCAGCACATCCCTCCTTTCTTTAAGGCTCATTATATTCCAGGCAGAGCCCAGGCACAGCAGAACAGCACATATCCACCTCACCAAAACCTGCAGCTGCCAGCTCTGGCTCCCACCAGCCGCAGAGAAACCTCTCCCGCTCCGCATCCCTGCGCTTGGGACACCTCCTCCCGCAGCAAGCGGAGCGTGCAGGGCAGGGCTGTGCCCAGCTCAACACGAGCCCTTTGCACTTTCCCACTGCCTTCCATCCCACAGCTTCTTCCAGCAGAGCCAGCCTCCCCTACCCCTCTCCCGGAGAGCCCCAAATCCCTCTGTTTCACAGCTCGGAGGGATTTAAGGCTGAATCCCATGAGCTTGAAGCAAGAAAACTCATATTCCTCCTCTCTCTGGGTCCCCAGAGGCAAAGCCTCAGCTGTGCCCGGGAGCAGAGGTGGCCCCAGCCCTGGGGGACAGAGGTGGCCAGAGCCATGCCCGGGATAAGGGCTCCCTCTCCTGTTCCAAGGCGGCGACCTCCACCTTTGGGTGAAGCCTCAAAGGCCAAGCGAGATCCCAAAAGCAGCTGTAGGACTCTGGGGACGATCAGGGAAGCACTGTCAAGGACGCTGCTCCAGACCAGGGGATCCCCAAGTGGTTATTAACCAGAAAATAGATAAGGAAAGACATAAAAAAAAAAAAAAATTATTTCCACAGGGCAGGAATGCCAGGGTGAAACGCCAGCGGCTTTGTTTGGATTCCCAGCACCAGCACAAAGCTTTGGCTGCACAAATCATTCAGAGGATTAATTTAGTGTTTACCAGCAGCCTTTTCCCCCGTTGCTCCCTCATGTTATGCACAAAAAAAAAAAAAAAAAAAAATCATCATCTTTAGCTCCTCGAGACTCCCACCATCCATTACTGCCTGGCAGGGGGAGGAGGGAGGTGTGGGGTGAGATGAGGGAGCATCATCCTCCCTCAGCCCTCGCCTTAATTTGAAATCCTGGTCCCCCCCACTCCAGCCCTGAGCACGGGCATTTCCTGCCTCTTGGCTCTGCCCATCAAATCATTATTAATCTTTCTGGCCTTTATTCATTAGATAAACACGGAAACTGGGATGTTTTTTATTGTCTGCTCCGTACACATCATAACCCTGGAAAGACAAGATGAATTTGACAGCTAATGTAAAAATTACAGCAGGCAATAGATCTTAGATTTGGGTGGAACACCAAGATGAGAGTTAATCAATAAAATCCTAACTTAGGTATTGTATGAAATGGCACTTCATTCATTATTAGGAGTTGGTATAAAACATGATTTACTGGTTTGATATATTGGCCCTTCACCTTAGGGACCTATTTTCAAATCCAGTCCAATCCAAAGTGACTAAAGACCCCTCCAGCCTGAGGGCTTGGGAAGGATACTGCTGCCAGAAATTTATGGGAGCTTGCTTGTAATACACTGTTTGTAGGCAAAGGAATGGCACGTGGATGCTGGAAGGGTTAACACCCAAACCAGCATATTCATGGAAAGTCAGACACTTCCTTTAAAGCCATGAAGCAAAAATGAACATGTGGTGGGCATTTCTTTCTCTCCTCGTGGATTTTACACAATCCCTCAACAGAAAGAGCTGGATCACAGCTCTCTGAGCGCTTTCCACTTTCATTTTCTCTTTCCCTGCCCTATAAAGTTCCAAGAATAGTTCTGTGGTTAGGTTTGTTTGGTTGGTTTGGTTGCTTTTGTTGGGGTTTTTTTTTGGTTGGTTATTTTTTTGTAGATCTCAAGATGAAAGGCATCTTCTAGGCCCTAAACAAAATGCCACTGGGACAGGGCACCTTAGGCACCAATCAAGATGCTCCAGAGGGTCTCAGCAATTCCCAAAGGGGACAGACCCCAAGGATCAGATTTGCATTTAGACAATGTCTACCCAGGAGGGAAGCTCCAGTGCTGCACCGTGTTCTCCTAAATGTCACAGATCCCTCAAGAAAAACCATGACAAAAAAAAATAAAAATCACAAACCCAGCTCTCTGTTTATGAGATCTGAATCAGCTACATTTTAAGTTACTTGTCAAAACACCTCCTTTCACTTTTCCACCCTAACAAAGGACATTTTTGCTAGATAGGGGAAAAAAAACCCCCAGCCAATATTTTGTGATGTTTCATTTATTGTGAGGAACACAAACCAACAACTGACAAACACACAGCCTGTTCCTCAGGCTCCTAAAATCCATTGAGTTCTCCCAGTAATTTTAAAGCCATATTCACACTTTAGATTTTGAAGACTGATCCGTGTAAATTAGACTTGGCTTCTACAAAGATTAACTATGACATGAACTATAATTTTAATTATAATACCCCAAGAACAGACCTCTGATGGAGCTGCTCTGCCACAGAGCTCCTTTATCCCCATCCCCCTGCCACTCCAGGAAAGGAGAGTGAGGAGATGCTCCTATTACATCACACTTGAAAATTAAGTGGGTTATTTATTTTTGTTTTCCAAAAATCCCTACAGTCCTTGCACCAGGGTGTTGCACTCCTATGCACAGCACAAACTCAGTCCTTGTACAATATTTCAGGAAAAAAAACCAACTTTAATAATTCATAGAGAAAACACATGGCAGCACAGAGCCCTTCCTCCCTGTTCAAAAGGGCACAGAAACCAGGGGTTTGCTCTCCTGCTGTCTTTTTACAATCAATTGCTCCATGAGACCTTGTACAAAAGACCTGGCTCAGGTGTCCTATGAATCCAGTGGCCATCACAGCCCAGTAAACCTGAATGAGAAGTGGAATGATTTAGATGCTAATGACTAATGGAGTGATATCTGCCTGTGCAATTGGCAGCCATGCAGGGATAGCAGGGAGCTCTCAGGCCTCGGCTGTGCAGGGAGAAAGATTCCTTATCACATTTTATAAGTTTGCATTTATAGGGCAAATAAAATAGAGCATTTTTAAAACCAGGAAGCATTTCAGAGAACAGATTTTTTTTTTTTTCCCCCATATAAAAATCACAGATAGAATTTAACTTTAAATACTTTTTTGACTGGAGGGGGAAAAAAAAAAATCAATTGAACTGATTACCTTGTTGAGTACCAGTGAAGATTTTAGTTGTCTTTGTAATTGCAATTTTTCCTTGCTGGCTTTTAAACATAAAAGGAAAGTGACTTTACTGCTATAGTAAAACCATGGACCCTAGTCAAAACCAACAAAGCAGAGTATTAACCCCCTCTGTGCTGTTGCAGCTTCACAGGCACCTTTAAAGTCTTTCTGTTCGAAACATCAGTGGCAAATACATCTCATATGCTCTAGAAACGAACACTTGAATTTTTTGCCCCAAAACCCAACAACTAATTCTTAAAAGCTGCTAGAAAAAAAATTAAAGGAGCTGATAATTACTGCAACCAGTAGAGTGGCTTCTACTTAAAGGACAGGGCTGTGCATCAGGTTCCCAGTGACTGCAGGGGAGGTGGATGGAGGACAACTCTGTGCTGCCAAATGGTCACTCTGTTGTGATTCAGCATCCCCTCCCATGACAATGATCTGCACCTTTTTTCATTGGTTTTCCCTTCCAGAGGCACAGGGTCAAGAGTTACAGGCACCTGTGTTTGTACCACCTCAGCACCCCGAGGTACAAAGTGACCTGCCATGGGGATGGGAAGCTCTCAGACCCCCCTGACCCAGCAGAGAGAAGGAAACTCTTCCACCAGTTGAAAACCCATGTCCTGATGGGCTGCTATGGAGCCTGATCTGCTGGAAGAACCATCAAAAAAAACTCCCCAACTCTCCACAGCCCTATCAGAGGGGGCCAAAACCAAAGGATTTTGGGTCAATACCAGTTCTCAGGTTGGGACAGACCATGCCAACAGCAAGAGCTGTGCTTGGCAGACTCCACAGACCACAGTTGGCATTAGTGCCTCCAGCACTGTCCCCTGCTCTGCATGGGGGATGGAAACTTCAGGCCAAGCTGTACCACTTCAGCCTCCCCTGCATCCCCCTCCTCCCCAGATCACTGCATCAAGTGCACCTTCAGTGGCAAAGGAATTTTCACACTGTCATCTGCTCGTGAGTAAGATTCTGCACATGTGTCTCCTGAGATTTATATATATACATTGCTCTATATACATTGCTCTCCACTCATAACAGACACAGTTACAAGACAATCAGTTAAAGGCAACAAAAATAGATTTCCCAAACCAAACATCATAAATTCGGTCCTTCACCCATCCTGCTTTAAAACCAGCACAAACTGCAAATATAAAAGCGACACTTTGAGGTTTCTTCGAGGTTCTCTGGACAGGGAGCAGAGCTAGAAGGAGGCAAGACTGGAGCTGGAAATGCAGCTTCCCTCCAACTAATCATCCAGGAGCTAAATAGACTTTCCTCAGACAAACAGATTAAAATAGCAAAGATCCTGCCATGCAATAACCACTCCTGGTCAGAATTTACTTTGTTTCTACCACCCTGGATTCTCCAGACAGCTCTTTATGCATTTCCCTACCACCCTAAATCACACCTCTGTTGTAACACTTTTATTGTACCCCATTCACAGGCACAGACTGTCATTTATGTGCAAAATATGCTGAGAAGGGAACGAAGGGAAGAGCCCCCAACCCAGGTCACGGGGCTGCCTCCAGCCTCAGCCCCCACTGAGTGCTCCCACCAAGGCAGACAGAACTCCATAATCCCACCACACTGGTTGTGTCTTATTTGTTAATGCTTTGCTAATGCTTTTTAGCCTCCCAAAATCAGCTCAGGTCCCTCTCTGGCTACTTCAAGAAGAAGAAATTGTTGAAGTTGCACTTAAAGCTCTTTAGGGCTCTGTGTTAAACCAGCTGAAAACAAGTCCAAGTAAAGCCCAGATTCACCTTTGTTATGATCCCAACCAGCTGCCCCCCCACCTCCAGCATCCCCCCAAAATCCTCAGCAGTTGCCACTGAAATACCATAAGCAACGAAGAGGAAATGCTGGGGAAGTGTTGGAGATCACACAGTCTGAAAGATCGCAGAGTCAAAGACTGCAAAGCTTCTTGTGGGACTGACGAGGAAGTGTGACAGACACTTGCTAAACTCACAGTTTGCCCTCACCCTGTACAACAGGGCTGCTGTGAAACCAAATCTACAAAGCTCTTGGCAGGCAGGACATCAAAGGTGCATCTATTAAGTGGCTTCAGCGCTTTCGTCTGGGCAGGAAGCAGAGAGTCAGCAGATTTTTCTTACTTCTTCACTTTTAATACTTTAAATGTTTCAGAAAGCCACCACCTCCTCCTCTTCCACAGCTATGGATCAGATCTATTGCCTTACAAAGCACCCACCTGGCAGATCCACCTGCCAGCATTCACAAGGGCTTGGAGCACCCTGGATCTTCAGGTCCTGGTTTTGTATCTGAGCTCACCCCAGTTGGCCCCGTTGCTTTATTGCCTGTTTTCAGATGGACAAGGGTAATGATGGGATTCACAAAAATCAGCCTTAGGGCCCAAAGCCAAATTGTCCAGTTGGCTTTAGAAAGAACCCAAAAAAGCACCAACTTACTCATGAAAACTGGCCCGATGTGAATACCCAGTGCAAAAAAGCAAGAGAAAGAACAAAGAAACAGAACATTGAGAAGCCTTTATCTGTTAACTCATTGCACACAGGCCCTTAATAAATTAATGCTGACTAAAAAAAAAAATGTTCCACACATGAGCACACACAGAGGGACAGGAATTTGACAGGACACTCAGGAGTCCTGAGGTTGCTCTATCTTTGGAGTAAGTCCCACGTTCTGGCTACTGCAAGTCAAACAATGATTTTATACAAGGAAGAGGGACAGGACAGTACATATGTGCACACACATTGCCCAGCACCTTCAACACGTGGGTTTGAACACAGAAAAAGGAACGAAACAGCAGGTGGAATTCACAGGAGCAGGAACAAAACTTTTGAACAGATTTTAACTAAAATATTGAATTGGGAGCTGCTCCTACAACCTCATCCAGAACAGTCGTCCCATGAGCATTTCGGATGGCAGTGCTGTTCCCTCTGCCTCTGGTGTGACCCAGGCTTTGCAGGTGGGGCAGAAATCAGCCAGGGATGGTTTCTAAAGAGCAGTCCAGAAACACCAGCGTGTTTAATGCCATGCAAGGCTCTTTCCCATGGCCCCTTCGGCACCAGAACCCTCCACACGCGATCCTCGCGCTCCCCGTCCTCACGCTGTATGTTCCTGCCCTCATTCCAACTGAGGATTTAGCTCCTTGTTGTCAGAGGATGAATGTTTTTATTCTGTTTGCTCCCAGGCCAGTATCAAAAGCTCCCAGTACATGGGTTAACCAGATGATCCTTTAATACACAAAGGACCCCCAAACAGCTTAACCTTAACCCATCCGTAAAGATTCCACCCAGCCTGCTAATGCTGTCCTGAATCGTGTTCTCTATTATTACATCTGAAATCCGTTAAAATTTCACACAATTTCCTGCACAGCAGTGTATATAATAGTGCTGGGAGCCAATATGTTTCTATAATTGGGCCTGTAGTGGGGCAGAGTCCAAAGCAATTAATCCAGCCTCCTTCCTTGTTTGCGCCCATATAAAGCTGACAGGGTAGAGAGTAATTGGAAGTGAGCGGCCTCTATCCCCTACTTTAAATTAATATTTTCCTGTTCTGATTTAATTTCACCCGGTAACAGTGACACAAAGACACGCCATGTCAAGCACTAAGTAATCTGCAGCAGCTGCCTTAGGAGGAAACTTTTATTCATCAGTAATATAGTGACCTGTATATCACTCCACATACTGTACACAATATTCCTGTCACACAGACAGCTGCATTTAACTCTGTATAATCACCAGAGATGGGAGAAAAAAAACCTATATATATATATAGCATATATGCAGTCCTATATATGTGTGTGTGTATGGAAGACACAAAACACACACAGGCATTTATTTAATCGTGAAACACTCAGGTCTCCAAAAGGGGGGAAAAAATTAAATGGTAAATATAAAAAACATGCTAATCAGCAGAGCCAAGAATCCATGCAAATGAAAAGCCAGGAGTAATGGCCAAAACACCCAGGCCATTAAATCAAATCACTGAGAAAATAATGGCTAAACTCTCTCTTACTTGTAACACTCAATTTATGTAGTCAATATGGCTCTGAATGAATGAGTGAAGGTACTAAGAGCACAAATCTAAATTCAATATACATATCTTAGAAAAATCCCCAGCGCCCGCGCCCGCACGCTGACAAGGCAGATAAAGAGGACAGTGCATGGGGTATGGAACCAAAAACTGCCTTCATTTAAGATGAATCCCTGTTTACATCACACAAAATATCTAAATATACATAGATTATGGTAACAAGCCCACAGCTGCCAAGGAATTTATGGGAGTCTGTGGCAGGACTGGGGAGGACGGGAATTGAGACCCTTCTCCCCATGTGCAGCAGTTGCTATTCCTTGAGCTCCCCTGTGATCTGCACAAGGTCTATGACAGTTAAAAACACCTCCCAGTCTAGTGGAAAACACTAAAGCTGTTTTGCCTTCAATACATTGCATATTCACATACAATGGCTAAAAAGAGCACCATGTAGTTTTTGTACCTAGACAGACTGCTCAGACATGGACCAGATGCACTAACACTACTTGTTGGAAACAAGGGGTTTATTTTCCAAATAAATAGGGACACTCAGCTTTACTCCCCAGATTACTTTTCCAATGCACTGAGCAAAGTTTTCAGGGGAATTTGAAGGTTAACAGCTTCTTTCTATCCAGTCCACATTTAAGCTGAGAAGCAGAGAAGAGTGGCATGGACAGCACCACGATGGCCACAGACACAGCTTGCCTGACCAGAGACCTCCTGGCCCAAAGCATAAAATTCACCACTTACAGTCTGCACACTCAGCTCTCTGTGCTTGGGAATAGAAAGGAGCTCAAGGACCTGTTTGTGGCATGAAGAACCTTATGGCTTCATCCCACATGGATTCAACTCCCCCCAAACTGGAGATCCCAGTTTACAATTTGGTGCTCAACGTGGAGCAGAGACATCCAAGTCTATCAGGGATACAGGAGGAGCTGCATGAGGTTTACTTACAGAGAAGTGCAGTCTCAGGAGACTACCAAGGGACATGACAGCTTAGCCCTCTGTGGATCAGCAGCTTATTGCCAGTTGCTTAAATTTTCTCCTCCTCTCTTGTTCTTGATTCTGTTGGATTTTCTCCCTACTCACTAGTATTACATTTCCATTTACAGGCAATATGCTTAGGCCAGAGATGATCACCAGCACTGGTAGCTAGAAATAGAGCTGACCCTAAGAAGTCCCCTGCATTAGAGCTCAGCTCAGATGCCTGATGATCCTACAGCAGCAGCCACATCCCTGTGAGACCCCACCTGTCCCCCCTCCAGGAGCTGAGGCCATCAGACATCACCACCAGTTATCACAATATATTCACCTGCTTACACAAACAGCTCCTGCCCCTGCAGGTGCCTTTGTTTTCAGAGATACAGCCCTGTGATCACTGTCCCCTCAAAAAAACTCCATCACTTCACTGCAGCCCCGCTCATGAGACTCCCAGAATCCCAAACCCACTGGCTTTGCAAAAGCCTGCACAGCCCAAGTATTTGGCCCACAGGGGACGATGCCCAAAGCTCTTTGCACCCGTAGGGTTTGTGCCCACACCACCAGCAGTGTTTCATTTTGGTGTTAATTCTGGAGCAGGAGGGAGGTTTGGTTCTGCACCTGGCTGCTCTGTTACTGCCTGTTTTGTCACCGCTGTTCCCATCACCTGCCAAATCCATTCACACCACGGGAGAATTCTAAACCTGAGCTGGATTTTGCACCTAAATGACAAAAATCTTTGTCCAAATAATGCTTTAGACACAACAGCTCGTGTCCCATCGTGGGTCTGCAACACATGAAACTCAAGTAGAATGGGCGTCATAAAGAAGAAAGGCAGTTACTTAAGGACAGAGCTTCTTTTCCTACAGACAATAATCCCAAACAAGCTGTGCCACCATCCCCAGCATCCTGCCAGCAGGAGTGAGCCAGGGTGGGCACTTTGGGAAGGCTGTGGTATGCAGAGCCACACTGATGCAGTCAGGACAGAGACCTTCCCAGTCTAGCCCAGCAAACTGCAGCTGAGGATCCCTTTTATTCCAACCCAAACATGCAATGACACCACCAGCAATGCATCTAACCACACACACCCCCCCTGCTCTTATTCAGCACTTTGTCTCGTGGTGACACTGGAACAATCCCAGCCTTTTCACCCTTTTCTTCCCTTACTTAATTTTGTTAAATTCTGCTGTCAAAAATAGTAAATAGGAAGCAAATAGATCACAGTGATTCCTCTCATTGTTTCCATTGATTTTAAGTCTGGACAGGGCTATTACGATCATGTTACAAATTATCTATTTATAGAAAGAAAAGTTTAAAAAAATAGCAAGTTATCTGTTCTTGCCCCAAAGTGATGGGCAGCATTATAACCAGCTGTTACCCTTCACTCCCGAGGTGGCTGCAGTTAGTGGCAGAACAAATGATCCCTTTGTGCAGTTTTGCATAAATGTTTGTCAAGTGTCTTGGGCTTCCCTCACAATGTTGGCTATTAAGGAACAGAAGTAAAATTCCCTAGAGCAGAAGTGTGTATGTGGGAGGGGGGGGAGTTATCCACTTAGGCTAAAATCCTCGTCGATATATTTTTGTCTCGTGAGGATCCACGTGCAAAAGGGGGAATAAAGTCCATGATAACCGTGCAAAGGGGTGGTTGCAGGAGAACTGGCAGGTGCAGGGAGCACTTGAGCAATCCTGCAGTGGCACAACCTTCCCCGGCTGGCAAAAAAATGCTGGAGCCAGCATTAAAAAACAAAACAAAATAAAACAAAAAAACCTCAAAAGCTTTTGAGCATCAGCCTTGCAGCCAAGCACACCCAGCACACTTCGATTTTGATGTACAGTTTGAAACAAATCAATAGCAGTATAATAATACTCAGCACGCTGTGTAATTTTTATATCATTAGTTTTCATTTTCCGCTCCCCATGCATCAAAAAACTTACAACGGGCTCGTAAAGTTTATTTAGTATTCCATGAATTCCTAATCAGTTTCATTTCATAATGATTCAGAGCGGCCGTTGCCAGGGCCCTGGTGTCAAAAAATCGATAAAACCAACACACTTTTCCTGATGGCGGCTGCGAAAGGATCTATTGTAGGGGAATTATGATTTATGTCTGGGCTGCACCACGAGCAGCAGCGAGCGACAGCCTGGCTCAAGAGCTGAGATGTTCGCCAATAATGATTTATATGCGGCTCCTCTCGCCTCCCCCGGCCCCTCCTGCCCCGCCACGGGCCCCATATGGCGCAGGGAGCAGCGGGCTGGGCCGGGCGCTCGGGACACGGGGGGACACGGGTGGACATGGCCAGGATGCCCCTGCAGAAGGACAGAGCGCCAGGCACTGCCCCCAGCGCCCCCCTGGCCGTGTCCCCAGGCTCTCTGACAATCTGTTCAGCTCTCCAGACCGCTTCGATTTTCAGCTCCCTGCAGAAGGCGCCTATTTATCTTGGGGCGCCCGTCCTGACAAGGCTGCGCGGGGTGGGGTGTGAGGGGCTCCTGGAAAGAGCCTGCGAGCACTGAGTTGTGCCAGGAGAGGGGAAAGGTGCGGGCAGAGAAGGACAGACAGCGAGAAGTACTCTAAAAGTTAAAGACCTTCAAAGAAAAACCCCTTTTTAGAAGAGTAAGAACTCAAAATCCGACAGTCGCTGCTGTGCTCTGTCACGTGGCACAACATCCTTAAAATACGGATGTTCTGGGTTTGGAGGGTGGAGGATGGCTGTGATTGGTAAGTTGGAAGTTGCTTATATACCAGGAGGAAACAGTAATGTGCAGGGATAGCACTGGATTCTGCTTCATTTAATATGTTAATCAGGTTGATGGTTCCTCACCAGGGAAAGGCAAGGCCAGAGAGGAGCATTTGAGAACAGAAAGAGCAGGTACAGCTTGTTGTTAGAGTCCTGTTTACAGAAAGGATTAACAGCATCATTTAAACATCTACATTAATTTATTGAGATGCCTTTACTACCCTTTTCTCATTTCAATAGGGATTTATCAGCAGCCCTGCTCCATGAGGAGCTTCCCTCCCCTCACTCTGCTCCAGAAGGGGGGAGCTGTTGTTGCTCTTCCACGCACAGTCTTTCAGCCTCCAAGCCACATCCACCTTTCCATCCTAATTTTATCACACATATTAAGATGTACAGCAGCATCTATGATTAACAACTTGCTTTCACCTCTTCTGAGCTCTAGCAGAAACTGCAAGGAGGAAGATGTGTTTTGAGTCACCACGACCCAACAGGAGCACCAGGAGTTCCAGCACAGCCTGCCCTCTCCAATATGCCAGTTTTTTTCCTATAGCAGAACTAGCCCTGCTTTATTATGAACAGCAGACAACAGTGGGGAGAAAAAGGGAGAAATATTAGGAAAATAATCCCCCCTTTTGGTCAAGTTTGCTGACCAGAAATCAGGTTCATGTGCAGCACATGCAGTTGCTCTTTTTGACTCAGCAAAAGAACCAGGACTTCACAGAGCTGTATTAATGTCAGCCTGTATTAATGGTTTGCCTGTATCAATGGCAAAAATGGTGTTTTGGACACTGTGCAGATACAACAGGCCTGGTGCATCAGAACACAAATCAAAGCTCAAGTGGAGCTACAGTATTAATTTGACACACTGGGAGAAACAGACATTATAAACCCTGTGCTTCCTGAGAAAAATCTGTGAAAGTTTAAGGAATGAGCAATTTGGTGTTTTAAAGTGAGTGTTTAAACATTAGAAAGTGTGCCCCCTGGTTTTCCATCACCCTATATTTAAATGGATTATGTTCATAAAATTCTTCTCTATTAAAACACAGACACAAAACTTGCTTTTGAAAATAAAGCTGAGATTCACACCCAGGTCTACGTCTTTGAGTTAAACACTGCTCGGTCCTTCCATAAACACATGTAGTTGGAAGGTTGAAAATTAAGCATTCAGCACAAGCGCTTCAGCAAGTCTCTAGTAAACAAAGGGGAAGTTTAAGTTGGAATTATGCCACTTGGTTAATAACAAGCAGTTATGATGAGATGATTCAATAGCTTGGGTGAAATGAAGGTCCCAGTGATAGTATTTCCTCCATTTATTTACATACACTGTGTTCACACACACACACACACACACACACTGTTTGCTGATTATCTCAGAGAAGCAAAGGTTGAGCTCCAAACTTCTCCCAGTCTCCCTGCTCCAGTATAAACAGAGCCTATGTAAATTAGGGGTATCTCAACTAGGAAAGCACTGTGAGACACCCAAGGGTGCTGGTGTTCTCATCCGGGGAGGAATTCCATGAAAAAGCATTGCTGGAACACAACACCCTCTTTAACAGGAACACACAGGCAATAATTATGCAATTTTAGTACTTTCCTTAGTCTCTGACAGAACAGTTGACAGGCATTTGCTGCCAGCATGAAGCCGAGTCTAACAGCAGTAATTAGCCACCAGCTTTTCAAAACCTCTTTTTGAAGTGAGAAAACAGATTTATTTATATTTAAACTAGGCTGATGAATAACAGTGCTTTAGGGAAAGTGAAGCGACTGAAGGAGGCTTTGCACAGTCCTAGGAACTATGAGAAGGTTTCACTCTGTTTCCTCTTCAGCTCAATGAAGCCCAGAGGGAAGAGGAGATCTGGGGCAAGGTTTGGAGGTGAGAAGTAGCAGGAGGTGGCCTGTACCCAGATGGGGTGAAAAAGATAGTTCAGTGGAGGAAGACACGTGAAATGGTGAAAGGACAGAAGATTAAACTCTTGCATTTCACAGAGAGAGAGCTGCTTTGAGGCTACGTGTTCCTGTTCACTCACAGCTCACTCTTGCCAGCCTCCAAAATGTTAAGCAGCAACTTCTCAGTGAGGAGCAAAGGTTCTTAACAACTCCCCACAAGTGAAGGTAGAACAACTGGGCCAGCAGACAGCACACCTGCACATGAATAATTCTGCAAAAGAAGGCACAGCCCTGCTTTTATCACTTTTGAATTTAGCCCAGAAATTACTGGATGGAGTTCATTAAGGCCTGCAGTCTTATTTACAGGACATTTTTTACGAAGACAAAAAGACCTGCATGGACAACATAATTACATTTTGGTTAGCATAAGCTGGCAATTTTGGTACAGCCACATTAAGAAGAAAATAGAGTTTTCTTCCCCTCAAAAAAAAAAAAAGTGGACACTGTTTGGAACTGCGTTTTTATTATACGGGGAGGGAAAACCGGCTAAAATATTGAGATTTAAGGGAAAAAAAATAATCATGGGTTTATGTTCCCGGGCTCCTGCGAATATTTTCAGCATATTTCACCATATCATTGCACGGTGGGCTCTGTTCATGCTGCCAGAATGGATGTTCCATCATTTCTATAGTGGGCCTGTGTGACATTCATTAAGTGCAGCTACAAAGGGAGAGGGTTAAACAGCGCGGCCTCTTTTCTCTGATTTGGTCATACATCAGCAGGCGCTCCAGGTTAAATGCCCAGGATCCCAGAGCAGATGGATAGGGAGAAGGAGAGCGGCAGATACTTCACCCCACACTACTTAACCCAGGGAAATGAGTCTCGGAGTCGGTGTCATGGTAAAATATGGAAGCTCACTCAGATAATGTGCAGTTGAAAATTTTTTTCCCCAGCCTTTACAAGCGACTGCACGTTAAGATCCCACAAACCCCCTTCTGCAAAGTGCAGCTCCCTCCTGCAATAGCAGCTATTTTTGTGTGTAATTTATCTTTATTGACTATCAAATAAGAATTTAAACCCATAGTGCAATCAGTAATGGAAGCCCGAAATATTTCTTCTTCACCTCCAGCTTCACCCCCAGGGAAACTGCGCACTGGGAAGTTTATTTTTCCTTACCTAAAAGTCCTTTTGAAATAGTTAAGAGTGGACCATTACTTTAAAATACCACCTCAGTGTGTTTTATCTGGGTCTGGAAGAACAGGTCACCAATTTTTTTCAGGAGCATTCCAGGACCCCTTTCAGTGCCAGGTGCTGCACAAAGCAGGGTACCTGCCCTGTCCCCCAGAACTGGGCATCTCATCCAACATTCCTCTGCACTCTCTCATTTTCAGCTACTGTGCTTTCAGATTCTGATTTTTATTTCAAAGGCTGTTTTTAATTTGACACCATCTGCAAGTCATCAGCCAACAGATACAACAGTCCTGTAGTTCAAGGCCCCAAAGAGATCACTTGATGCTCATGTTCACCTGATACCAAGCACATACACACACACCCACCTGAGAATCAACAGCAAATAAGCTGCTCACAAGACTGTCCCCAGGTGAACATGTGCTCACTGGAGAAACCTTTATTTCAGAGATTAGGGGGCCAAGAAACAGAGCAGAGCTGTGTCCTCGTGCAGCCTAATGACAGCTGAAGAACTGAGCTGGTATGTACACCACACAGCCAGCTCCTGCACACACAGGTCCCTTCTGTGTTTTATTTACTGATGGCTCAAGTGGTTTCATTCTTCTATAAAGCTGAATCTAAAATTTTACCATCCTGGTTCACATGTAGAAAGGAGGAGCAGGGTAAGGGTGAAGACACATTGCTAAGAGATCGAGAACAAAGCACTCTGTGCTGTCTGCTTCAGTTTATTCAATCCTTCACAAGAAAAAAAAAAAGTAAAACTCAGAATCCAACTAATCAATGCAAATAGAGACACAGTTAACACACCAAAGTGTCTGGTACATGAGCATACATGCACACATGATCATAAGGCTACGCCAATAATTCACATTCTGACATGAAGAAATAACTATCAAGTTGTGACCACAGCCTTTCTTCTCCACTAATGATCATAATTGAAAATCCAGAGCCCTGCAACATCTATTGTGGGTTTTTTTAAATATCTCAGAAATAATTGCTAATCAAAGCCTCACGCGGCGGGGCCGGTAGGAAGTGGATACATGTGCTCAACACAAAATCTTCGTGTGAGCTGAGGGAGTGGGAAAGATGCAGGGACACCTAATTTCCACCTTGCAGTCCAGCTCCATCTGATGAAAAAGATTGCCCAGCAGTCAAAAATCAAAGTCACACCGTCCTGGGGAGAGCCGGAACGGTGACAGGCCCGGGCATGCCGGGAGAGCAGGCATGCAGGCAAGTGAAAATTTGGTCTCCACTAGGTGTGGAAAGTCAATGTTATTTGTTTTTTTTTTTAAAGTTATTTTACCAAACATGTAGTTTTTTGTTCTCTTACCAAGACTGATTGAATACACGGGGGTTCCACTACCTCATTAACCTCACCAAGCCTTTTCCATTCTACTTTTTAAAAAATTTATTGCTGTTCATTAGTGCCCAGCCCGTCACCAGAAATCCGGTTGGTTTTTCCCAGCCCGTGGTGGTTTCAGCGGCTCCTGGTTTGTTCCCTTCCCGCAGATGAAGGGGAAATTCACACAGAACGGAAATAATTTAGTGGCAACTCTTTATCACTAAAATATTTAACAGCTAAAAGCGTTTTTAAAGCTGAGTAATGCGGTACACACATAATTAACAGCTTGCCTCGCTAATTAGGTAGCTCCTTGCTAATGAGGTAGCAATGAGCTGAGCAGCAGTCACAGAATGTGCAGACAAGGTCTTCCCAGGCAGTTTACGACTTCTGTCAAAACAACCAGCAACACTTTTCCTTCCCGAACAGCTTTTTCCCCCCCCAAGAAGACGACGCAGCTCAGGATGTGCTGAACGCAGCGTTAGCAGCCAAAGGCTGCTGTGTTCCCTGCCCTAAGCCTGGCTCAGTGCCGGCCCAGGAACGCTGGGGAGCATCACTTCTCAGCCCCAGGGTAGCTCCCGACCCCGGATAAGCTGTGTGGATCCACACAGACCCCACCTGCATCCTCAGGTCTGCCTGTAGAGACAGGAATCAGATTTGCAACATTCAGGCACAAACACCTCTGTAATCCAGCCTTTGGCTCTTCCCCCAGCCAGATTTTCTACCAAGGGGAAGACTTAAACCCTCTGTGTCTAAGTGCCATCATGTGCTTGCTGGACAGTGCACGAGACAACAGGACTGGCAAACCAGTGCAAGAGGAGAGGAAACGATCTGGAGAAATTCAAGCACACACAGAACCTATCCCTGTGGTCACTCCCATGTTGGGCTTCTGTCTCAGAAGCTGCTCCCTTGCTCCTGATTTATCTCCCCAGGGCATGGACAGGGGATGGAGCCTGGCATGGAGCCGTCCAGAATTCCTCTCCCACCTCCATTCAATCCCTGGTCATTGCTGGTACTTCACTACACCTCAACAACACAGAAGCCCTGATGCAAAGAGGCACAAAACAACTCTCCCCCAGACTGAGGACACTGATATAAAGACTAGAAGACACCTAAGATCAACCTGTTCCATGCTCTTGTCCAAGTGCCTGCCTACCTTCCAGAAAGATTTCTTCACATCCCACTCAGGGCCCCTTTCCCAACAGTTTTAACCTTCCCAGTGTCCAGCCTGCTGTCATGTTTGAGTGAACCATTACTACATCGAGCATGAACTGCAGCTGCTCTGCTTAGAGGAGCAGTTTTGGAGAGCAGGAACAATTCTCATCAGTGCTTAAAAGCATCTTACACTCAAAAGAGCTGATCTCAAGTCAATATTCAGTCTCTCGGAAATAATTGTTGAATAGAGAGACAGTTGATGGTGACAGTCGGTTGTTCCTTAATGAAACAGATTTGGAAAATTCAGATAAACTTTAAGTCCATGCTTTAAAATAAAGAAAGAAAATAGATATATGAAGCCTGAACAGTGAGGGTGCAAGGGAAAAGCAGCCAGACAAACATTCAAGCTACCAGGAAGAACAGCCTTCCTTGCTGCCACTGACAGCCGCAGTTTTAACGAGCTCCGTAGCATTTAACTCTCATACATACATTTTTCTGCCAAGGCTGTAAATCTTATATGGCTATTTAGGCTGGAGATAACTCCAGGACCAAAGTGATCTTGAAATTACACGTTTTAAAACAGAAATGCTGCCACAGCTGCTCTTTGTGAAAGGTGCTGCTAACAGTAAAACCCAAGTGAGCAAGGGCTGGGGCTGGACCATTTGTGCCTTCTACTGCCAATACCATGTTTGTGTCAAGGTAACTGATTTCCATGGAGTACCCAATATGGAATCAATAAAATCAACCTTCAGTGGTGTTGAACTTTGCATTGTGGAACGAACAATAGCTCAAATTGAATTTTAATTCTTTTAATTATAATGGTGCTCAGAGGCCACATCACGAGAGGATTTTGATCATCAAGGAAAAGGAAGCCACAACAGCAGCTGGCAAAAGATGTCAACATTAGATATTTGCACAAGTGTACAGAGGTATTCTGGGCTTTATCCCTGACAGAGTAGCCCAAACCCAAGTGCCTCTTGGATAAAAAGCAAGGCTGCACCTTCTTTTCCAGGGATTGTTCACAAGTAATACATGTTTTTTTATAAATAAAAAAAAAAAAAGATAAACTGCATTTATACCATCCCAAAAAAAAAAAAAAAGAACAAGGGAGGGAGGAAAGGTTAAGGGATTAAACTTTGCAGATGCTTTGCACAGCCTGGCTAAAGCTCTGGAAAGACCATCTCAACCTTTGATCCCTTTGGGGAAAGAAGCAGTTATTTGAGCAGGCTTTTTAGGAACACACGCTGGGCACATCTGTGTCAGCAGACCCTAATCAAGGCAGACCCAGAGCGCTGGACCAATTTGTGTTCCAGGATTCAGACAAGAATATGAAATTCCTGATGGGATAACTAGCTACCTGTAGGGGCATGGATGAGTTTCCTGGATAGATTGTGAATGAGTGACAGTTTAATCCAGGTTTTTTCCATGTCTATTTTGTATGGGGTTTTTCTTCCTTCTTTAAATCTACGAGTCTTTAAAGGCAATAGATGCTCTGGGCTTTACCCAGAAGTTCACCAGCTTCAGGAGGAAAATTACTATTTTGTTCTCTGTATTTCCATCTCCCCCATTCCCAACTTGAAGCAACAAAAGTTAAAAAAAAAAAAACAAAAAAAAACAAACAAACAAAAAAAAACACCACCTTGGAAAATTTCACAGGATTTTGCATCCAAGGAATATTGATGAAGAGAACATTATAATTTAATTTGCACATAATCCAAGCTAGAAATTTGAGGAGCAAAGAGCCTTCACACACTCCTCCCCTCACATTCCTTGAGGCACTCAAGGCCTTACGAAACCTGACTACTGGAAGCAAAGCTGGAAGGGAGTTTGCCATTCATCTTCTCTGGTGTTGTAGCCCTTCAGTATGATCCCCACGTGCTCAAAATCCCAGATTACAAAGTACAGAGAGGCTGGAGGGCCAAGGGGAGCACTCAGCCTTTTACAGTGGCACAAATTATGAGCAAACCCATCACATTAACTGGGAAAAGCAAGCAATCCATACACCAACCAGGTGTTTCCCAGCAAGGCTCAGCTTGACTAGTGCAAACCACCCATCCCGACCCCAGAGCTTCACCTGTCCCTGCCCAGGTTTGGTTCTGTCTCAGCACACATGGCCAAAATCCCCATCCTAGGCAAAGCCTGTGTTTCAGCCTCCAGGAACAGGATTTGCAGCTCATTTCAGCACCTGACAATCAGAACAACTGAAATGCCTTTGTGTCTGTCTTTGCCCCTTTAATTGAGCATTTTTGTGAAAGTCTCACTGAGAATCTTTCTTTCTTGCCCCAAAACCCACTTCAAATTACCTGGAATAATCAAAATGATTTATCTGAGAGCAGAGCCCCAATAACAGCACGTGTTGCACCTTTGCACACATGTGCAGTCCAATGCAAGGTTAGAAACAGGAAAGAAATGCAGGGGGATAAAAGAAGACCAGCAGACAACCACGTCTCTCCCTTATTCCCCAAATTACCCACACAGCAAAAAACAGGACTGGGAAGTCCAGTTGTTTCAACAGCACAGACTAACACGGGTCTTTGGCACGAGGATAAATTTTGCCCTGAATTAACAAGAGCAATAGTAACTGGAGTCTTTGAGAGCACTGTCAATATTTACTCCACCTGTCACCGACAGAAAGCACAGATCCTGTGCCCCGAGTTTCAGTGCATTTCAAACACTGTCCCCAAGCAGGCACTGACTGCTCAGGGTGCTGATGAGAGCAGCACCCACAGAGACCTGTCCAGGCAGAGCCCTCAAAGGGGGGGGGACAAGCTGGGCAAGCAGGGGAGGGAAATCCCACTGCTGTCATGTAAAATGTCATGGCTAAAGTGACACCAGGCAGTAGTAGCATCTATTCCATGTTGGAAGTAAATGTTTCATAAGGACAGGTATTCTCCTGAGAGCATCGCTCTGGTATGAGAAACACTTAGCATCATGCCAGTTACAGTGTTACAGGAACCTTCATAAATGATCCTAAAATCTCGTAGATTGTTTTTTACTTCCCCTCGACTCCTGCCTGAGACACGGGCACTGACAAGGAGTTCCCAAGATCTGTGCTTCTAAAACCAGTGCTAGCTTGCTAACAGTATTTCCTGAGCTGTGTTTATTAGAAGATATCATTGGATTTTGAAAGTATTTTCCCAGTGACTTTCTTTCCTGGATGTAACACACTATTACCTTGGCATGCTACTGAATTTCTTCCCTTCCCCCCACCCCCCTTTAGCAGGAAATAGCTTTGTTGAAAACTCTTCTAGCACGATATAATACCAGAGGTGTGAGCTAAGGTTGCCAAGTTCATGAACAAGTGGCAGTCTCCTTCTCTGGCAGGGAGAAATTACTTCTGATTTACTAAATTCACACAGCAAACTGAATGAACTATGTCCACACTACAAGTCCAGTCTGGGTCATCATTTCAATTGCTCTCCCCAGTCATTGAGCCACACACATGTCTTTGCTTTAAGGTGTGGAAAATAGAACCAGGGAACTCACCACCCTGTCACCAAGACAATGATTTGAGAGGAGAACGAGCACAAGACTTAACAAGGAGCAGCTCAATCACCTGTTCTCCTCCACCCTAGTGCTCGTGGCCCTTCTGTACATGAGTGAGGTACCATGAAAGGAATCTGGACCATGCAGGTAGGTTTCTCTCCCACCTACAAATTCACATCTGCATTACTTGGTTACTTTGAAGGCTCTAGGGATTCATGAGGTTCTTTTGATCCCTCTAAAGCCAGTGTTCAGTACAGCCCAGAGCCATGGGAGGAACACACAGAGCCTCAAGAAACTGGTACGGGAGCCCCAGCTGTGCCACACTCTGACACAGGAGGAGAGTCCATCCCACACTGCTCAAGGGGTGAGTAGGTCTGTGATTTGGCACCTCACACGACCCCCCTGAGCTGCCCTGGGTGCCAGCCACGGTTAGAGGTGATTTCCAGCTGCAGGCATCCCTCCCTTCAGCAGTCCTGCTGATTCCCACCGTGCATCCCCTCGCACTGACACCCAGAACAAAGCCGAGCTGCTGCCTGCTCCTCTGCCATCCCTGTATTTATCACTGCCGCAGGGAGCTGTCCCAGCCAGACAAGGAATCTGCAGTCTGGAGACCATCCGTCCGCAGAAACACCACTTGAACCCCAGATGAGAAGTCCCATTTCGTTAGAGCAATCCAGCTGCACCTAATTCAAACAGCAATGAGCTTGCTGTCTGCTTCCTTACATTACTTCTTCCTGAATCCTTCTGCTCCACTCTACATCAAGGGGGGAAAAAAAATCATTTCTTTCCTCCAGAGCTAATTCCTATATACTGCAATGAGAGAAATGCAATGTTCTGAGCAATAAAAGCTGGAAAGTGGAATTATTTTCTGCGCCATTCAGATGGAAATGAAGCCTAGCCTCAATTCTGCCACCCACCTGGAGCCATGGTATGATCCTATAGATCTTTGGATCAATACTGCATCATAGCTACAAAACTAGAAGAGGGAAAAAGAAGAGGCACAAAATCAAGGAGTGTAAATTTTACCTAAATTAGTTCTGTAAGGGTTCCCCCCTTCACTGCCACTTTTTGGAATAAAGTACAGCAGTCAGCTGGGGGACAGAGGAGGACAGACAGAGCATTTTGCTTCCTTTAAAGACAGCTGGTGTTTATTCTGAGGGCCATTATCCCTCACCCCAAATAAGTGCACAAGATTACGTTGCATCTTTTCTGTTTGACTATGTGTGGAGAGAAGAACAAGAGAGAGCGATACACCCTGTATTATTTCTTAATGACTCACTAAATTGCAGCATCTCCGCGGGAGGGGAGGCTCGAACCGCCTCCTGGCTCCCCTCCACCCAGGCGTTTTGTTCCAGGCTACCAGAGGAGTTTCTGCCCACACAGCAGAGAGATGAAGAACGACAGGGGGTTGTGTTTGTTTGCTCGTAATTTAGGGCTGCCTTACATCACAGCACGTAGCTGAACACGACATCGGCAGGCAGAGAGGATGCTCAGCGCTGTTTTCCCAACTGCCCGATTCCCTGGCTCTCCAGGGACATCTCGTTTGTGCCTGAGGGAGCGTTATTTCATGGGCTCCACAGAGTCACTGCTCACAAACCACCCGAGTGATAAAGGGGAATAAAACTGTACTCCACGTATTTATTTTGAACTCAGGGGCTTCCACCTGGAAAGTCCACCTTGTTCCTTTTCACCGGAGGAGACTTTGGCCCCTACCTTAGAGTCAGAGACCACTCTGCTGTGGAGGGCTGCCAGCCCCAAACCTCCAGGCACATCCCCGGAGGACAGAGAAGGAGAAACCAACCATCAGAGCCATAAAAACCCTTCGCTTGCTACAAGGCAGCAGCACGAGAAGCCAAACACAGCCTGCTGGGCACAACAGGAGCAACACACCGCGACAGCCACATCCTCACCCACCTCCTCCACGTCCCAGTCCCAGAGAAGAGAGCAGGAATGTCCTACCTTCCCCAGGAGATGAACCACGGGCAGGAGCCTCAGGAACACAGCAGCAGCTCCCAGCAGGTCCTGGTTCTCCAGCCTGCAGCAGCCCAGGCATCACTCAACCCACTGGAAAAGAAGGTGTGGGCCCCAGCTCCTCTTTTATTGCCCCGGTTTTGACTAACCACCCGCAGCTGTGGGCCCCGGTGATGCCAAGTGCAAGCAGCTGTGCTGGGGGAGCAGCCTGAGCCCTCCCTGCCCAGCCCCTCACCTCCCATCAAAGGCCCATCCTCAGGGTTTGGGCTGGTGCACCAATGCACAACTTGTATTGGCCATCAGTAAATAACGAGGGTATTTATCACCTTCCAAATCACTAACGTTCTTTCCATGGCAGTGCACTTCTAGTGTGTAGGGTTGCTTCCCTGTTTTTCTTGTTTAATCAAAAGTTTTACAGGACCTGATCCTTTCATCAAGCCCTCAGCTCCTCAAGTTCACTGAATTCAGCTGTTTTTTGCCTTAAAAACCAAAAAGAAGTCCCTAATCTTCCTACCTGACAGGAAGTGCCAGCAGATGAAGATCCCTAAGATCCACACTGCGGTTCAAAAGAGCCCACAAGATTTCTTTAGCTCTCAGCATTTCCTGAGTCATTTCATGGCCGTGAACGCCCACAGTTGAAACATTGAGTCCCAAAACCCTCAACAACTGAACTTTGAGCAAGAAGGTCCCCCCTGAGCCTCCTTTTCTCCAGGCTGAGCCCCCCCAGCTCCCTCAGCCACTCCTCACCACACTTGTGCTGCAGCCCCTTCCCAAGGTTTCCTTCACCCACAGACAAGAACAGCATCCTCAACAGCAAAGGCATGTAAGGCTTCTGCCGGCTCAGAACATCTCACAAACACTTTTAATTAATTTTTCCAGCATGCAGGATGAGTAAACACACTATTGTTGATGCTGTCAGCTCTCTGATATAAGTCCCAGACCTCTTTCAGTTCCACTCAGAAATACTCTGACCTCTGTCAAAAACTCATTGACAATAAGGTCTCTCCAAGTAAATGTTTGCAGCAGCAACAAAAGAGGAGGTAATAGTCTGCCTGCTCTGCATACAGGAGGCATAATACTGCCTCAGACACCCACGGTAATTTCTTCAGATACAGTATCAAGCTTTGGAGACTTTTTTAACTGCTGAGTTACAGCCACGTTTCTCACACGGAATCCTGAAATCTGGGTTCCAGGCATAGAAACTCCTTCGATATATTTTGTACCTTGCAAAAACCTAAATATTTGTTTATTTATCCCTACTAGGCTCAAAGGAAAGGGTGGCCAGCAGTCTGTGAAATTATTGTTTGCATCTCAATGTAGTTACCACAGCTGAGGACTTAATACTTGGCTA
>JAWWLV010000053.1:1831462-1853085 GCA_035041135.1 Platyrinchus mystaceus
AGGGTGGCCAGCAGTCTGTGAAATTATTGTTTGCATCTCAATGTAGTTACCACAGCTGAGGACTTAATACTTGGCTAATGCCTGGGATCCTTATTAACATAAATATTGTCCCCGTCAGGCGGGATGGAAGTCATACAGGAGATAAGATCTTGTCTGGTGCTGGTGATATGATCTCAACACTAGTCAATTAAAACTGCTGGAGTATTTTGTAATCATTGTCATATCAAATTACTGCACTGATGCATACGGTAAGTAGGAAAAGTTATTACATTTCCACGTGGGGCGAGAGAAGAGCCAAAGGAGTCCTGCAGTGCTGGTAGTTTATGGAGACATAAAAATTACAGTGGACAGTGTTACAGTTACTGCAAGGACCACTATAATTGTATAATAATTCTGTTTACACTTGTCCACCCTATTTTTCTTACAGGAAGTTATATATGAAATGATTCCATGGGACTGTTCGGGGGACTAAGATATAAACCCCAGGAGATTGTTTTTCCTCACTCTCTCCAATGGCACTTTACAATGTACTCTCCTTTGCAGAGCCTGACTTCGGGTAGTCAATATAACATATTCCTATAAGACTGTCAGTAGGATTGGTGGGGTAATTTGCAGAGGTTTTGTGGATCTGCAAATTGAGAATCAGCCCTCGGAGGATTAAGGTTTCAAATTTAATTTTACGCTAATTCTAGGCATTTTTTAAAAAAAACAACAAGCTTGGCTTTACTGCCTCATGTACAACGTTATTTACTTCTCCTTGGGCTGTTTTTATTGTTTGGGGAGGATCCCAAGCTAATGTAACACTGCCCTGGCTGCTGAGCTGCATCCAGGAGGCCGTTTGCATGTGGTGTTTGTGACAATAGAGTTCTACACTGAGGAGTTACCTGTGAGTAAACCAGCTCCTCTCCTGCAGGTAACAGCACATCCCAGGCAAAAAGCATGTGGGTGACACAGAATAACCCCCTCCAAAAAGATCTGCCACTCCTGTCAATCAGTACCTTTGTTTTCTCATGTCATTAGTATCAGTAGTTTCTATTTTTAATTGGAAATATCTCCTAGAAAACCCAACTCTTGTCAGGGCTCCACTGGGAGAAACACTGCAAACACAAACTTAGAGCAAGTTCTCACCCCAGAAATATCCACTCAGTAGTTTCAAGCACCACAACCATACTCGGTACACAGGAGCTTATTTTCTGAAATAAATTGCACATTGTTTTTTGTTTGGTTTTGGTTTTTTTCAAGAGGAGAAAAAAAATAATAAAAAAAATTGGAGAGCACTTGTAGAAATGAGTAAGGTTTCACCTAGTGATAAAGGTAGTTATGCTCCAGTAATGAGGAGAAAGGGAACTTGCTATCAAGAATTAATGAGATCACAAAGAACAGGCAGGGGAAGTGAACGTTTTTAAAATGTCCCTGCTGAACACCAGGAATAATAGAGTGAGAAAAAATGGAGTAGATCCCTGTGGTAAAAACTATTAGAGGCGGCGAATTATAAAACTATTAACCAGAATGTAACTCCCAATTAAAAGATGATTTAACACTGGAATCTGATGGATGAATTTTGATTAAATGGAGAACTATTAGGAGCCCTGGGAAATGGACTTCTCCTGCCAGTTCTAAAAGTTAAAAGGCAGTTTGATATAAAAATTTATAAATTAAGGTTAATTACTTTAAATAACATGGCTGGAAGCAATAAAAAGAAATTTATAATATTCTCTGGAGTTTTAGGAAAATAATATAGATATCCGCACCTCTCAATGGAAAATCGAATTAGCGTCCCCAAGTAGAGGTTGACAAAGACAAAGGCAAAATAAACTGGCTGACAAAGGGGCTGAAGGACTCCTGGCCTTTGATCTGCCAGAAAACTCTGTGTCTGGTGCCACAGTGACTTTGTTCTCGGGGTTTCTGTGCAGAGGAGAAGCTCTTCTTCCCTTCAGCCTTCGAACCCCACGCTGAACACGCTGCAAATCAAACCAGGGATGTCCACAGAGGCAGCTGATCCTCCTGCCCTTGAAGGAAGGTTTGGCTCTACAAGCTGGCAGGGAAAAAATGGATATCAGGTAACCAAATCTGTGATAGCAATGGGAGGGAGCAGCCCAAAGCAAGGTCAGAGAGCCCTTCTCTTCAGGGCTCTCCTCTGTTACTTATCAGCCTTTAAATACTGTAAGAAAGGATCCAGGCTAGGTGAGGAATGGGCTTGTCCCAGGAGGTGCTGTGGGTTATTCAGAAATGTGGGGTTGGAGATAGAGCCCTGCCCAGCTCCCAGAGATCCCAAGTGCTCCAGCTCTCTGATAAAAGACAGGAAAGCTCAGCTGGAGGTGGGATGTATTACATTACAGCCATTCTCCTGGAATACACTTTAATGTAGAGAAAGAAGAGTATTTGGGGATAAGGCACTTAGTTCAGGCTGTATCTCCTTTATCCTTTCAAGTGGATCCCATGGAGGAGGTGGGGATTGAGGGGGAAAAGCATGTGCCCATGTCACTCCACATTAACTGCCTGGACTGGATTGTTCCCTGAGGAAATACAGCAGAAGGCAGCAGAAGAGGAGAAGGCTTCTCCTCTGACAGCCTCCTGGGGCTTTTACACAACCATTGCCAAAGGGGGTCACGGAGGAGACCGAAACCCTGGAAGGTTTCCAAATATCTCCAAGGATTCCCAGGAAACAGAATTATGGAGATATTCTCCAATAATTGAAATGTCTCCTTGCCCCCTGCTCCCCACCCTGACCTGGCTCTCAGGGGTGTTCCTCTGAGCACTGCAGCCAAAACCCCATAGAAGAGGTCCCATCAGCCTCTCCAGGTCTGCAGTGCCAGGGTGCCGAGGAAGCTCCTCACTCCTTTCCTGTGCACACACCCTGGATCCACAAAGATTCCCACTGGAAGGGGAGAGTGTGCTGCACACTGGCTCCAGCTCCTGTTTCACTTGCCAGGCCCAAGGGAAGGGCAGATCCCTGCAGAGCGACCTGGAGGGTCTGCACCAGGCTCCAGATGCTCTCTGCCCTCCCCTCCATGGACACCAGGCCTTGGGGAAGGCCAAGGTGGAGAAAGCAACCGTGCATCCCATGTTCTGCTGCCCATCCAACTGGGTTTGTGCCCCCCTGATTGCTCAGCGCTCAGGGTTTGAGTCTTGGTGGCCACCTCAATGACCACGTGTTTGTGTGCCCACCAAATTCTCCCTTCCCCAGCTCTGTTCTCCCACTGCCATGGTGTGCCTGTGTCCATCCATTCACACACACTGTCCCAGCCTCCTCCTGTCACCTTCCTCCCTCAGTGTCCCCCCAGAGGTAATTTGGTGCCCATCCACTCAGATCTAAACCCGGACTACCCTCACCCACACAGCGGGTCACCCACCCCGCTCTCTGAGTCACCGCCGTTCCACACCATGATCAGAAGCCTCTCTGCCCAGCGAGCAATTTTTTTCCTAGTTTTTGGTTCCTTTGAGTGCTGACCCTTGAAATTTCCAGCTCCTCCCTTCCCCCTTCCCCACTCAGACCGTTCAGAGCCCCCCCATGACCCCCATCCTTTGTCTCCCAGGCTCCCCTGCCCCAGCCAGGGCGAGAGCAGCGCTGCTCCTTTAAGGCTCGGTGCCTGTAAGTGATTACTCTTGGCTATCACTTTTTCTATATCAGACATGTCATGGTGAAGAATCTTCAACCTTGACTCTTACAGCTGCCCTAATTATAGGACATATTTTTGGTGCTGTGTCTTTATTCCTTTCCGTGCTGGCACTCTGACCCCGGTGCTTCCTCCGTCGCGCTTGTGTTAACAAGGTTGTCCATTCTACAGTTTCCTCACTCTGATTTGTAACTCCAAATTACCATATCTGGCTTTCACTCACTGACAACCGTCACTTTAAATAGGCCTTTTAAAGTTAATACGATGTCCATTCTAAAGTGGAGTATTACTTTTCAGTGATGTTAAATGAGCAATTTAAGGAGCTATAGGCTTTCCTTATAAGAAAAATTAAATTTTATCTGCCACTTAATTTATGTATAGGGCTAACCCTAAACAAATCTGTCATAAGCTGCTGCCATCCCTAAAAAAAAAAATAATAATACAAGAATAACTCTAGATAATGGTGGTAAAATACAGAAGAAATACACGGATTATTCATAAAAAACAGTTCTAGCTCACACTTTTTAGAGCCTCAGGTACATGTTGCAGCAGGAATATACTCCCTTTTAGGTCTCAACCAGTAAATCCATTGGATCTGTGGCCAACAGGGACAGTATCACTGACTGGGAAATGTTTGATCAGTTATATCATGCTACCAGAGTTGCCTCAGTGAGAGAAACAGCTTCTTACTTGCTAATCCTCACTGTCTCAGGGAAGGATATTTGGACTAACATAGATTTGTGCTCAGATGGATGGAATCCAGCTACTGCTGGAGTGGGCTTTGTCCCATTCCTTCAGCTCCACAGATAATCAGTGAGGAGCCTGCCCAGACTTCCATCAAAAAAACCCCACAGGCTTTCCAACCTGCTGAAAGGAAGGGGATAACGATTCCCGATGGAGCCAGGGGAGCAGGAGCTGCGAGGTCTGGCCTGTGTCTGTGCTTTATCACCCGCTCCCTGCTATGCCCTGCTCTCTCCCCAGGCTGTCCAGAGCAATGTCTGGGTACCTGAGCTCTCAAAGCCTCTATTTCCACCCCTCTGCCTTCCAGCACCGCCTAAGCGAGGCCATTAAACCTCCCAGCTCCTCACTGGGTTGGGAGACTTAAGTTCCCTCCTGTTTGGCAAACGATTTGAGAGCAAACCTTCCTTCCTAGAGGAAGTCCCTCCCTCCAGGCAGCTCAAGCAGCTCCAACCTGCCTGAGATTTGGGCCTGATGTTTTTCCCTTGGCTTCTGAAAGGTCAGAACGGCAGTATATTGAATCTCTAAACACACTGATCACACAGCTCCGTTAGCTCACCAGAATCCATTAATATCCAAGGTACTGGAAGGGAAAGGGGAAAAAAAAAACCTTCCTCCATGAACTTAAATCAATTAGCTGGGACTAAAAAAATGTAGATTCTTGTGGAAGAATAAAAAATGGAAAACACCAGGCCTCATTATCCTGTCCCTGAAGTGCCAGAGGGTAAAATTATCTTTCATGATGATGTTCTGCATTGATTAGTCAAACATGTAGGAAATCATATTAAAGATTTGACACCTGATGTGGGATCAGAAGAGCTGTGTGCTACAACAGCACATGCAAATGTTGTGGTATGTGCTGTGGCCAAAGGAAAGGACACAAGAAAGTGTGGAAATATGATGGGAAAAAGAAAACTTGTAAAATTCCCTGTGGAAGAATCTTGTAGGTTTTAAGGCTTGGTTCAAGGAAACAAACAAAAAAAAAATCTATTTCCACAGAAGGTACTTCAAGAAGGTATATAATAATTTCCAGATCATTTCTTCTTTGCTTTTTCTTAATTATCCTGAGGAGCCCTGTACCTTGATTAGATGCATTGAGGTTCAACTGGCAGGGTAAATTCCAGACAGCCGTATGCAGAAATCAGGAATTCTCAAAGAGACACACTATGATGAAGGGTTACAGTTCTGTAGTGACCTCACTGTGGATTCACTAAAAGAAAAGAGATAAAGGTAGAATTAATGGAAAGAAATATTGCCCTGAAACGGGAGATGAAGATCTGCAGGTGGATTGAACAGACATACCTTGCCAAAAACTGCAGAGAAGCCACAGCAACTTACACCATCCAGGAGATCTGGAAGGGGAAAGAAACAACTTTTGGCTGTTTTAGTGCCAATGCCACAGTGAGTGACCTGGCCTGAGTCAGAGACACAGCTCTGCTCCAAGAACCTACTGTTTAATATTGTAGCCTTGCAAACCACAGCCTGCCAGAGTGGCTCTTCTGATGGCTCTTTCCTGGTGGTGAGGATCAAATGTGCATCTCCACGATCAAAATGCTGACTGCCTTCAAAACCAGGCGAGCCACTAGATGAAAACATTGAATAAAATCATTATAGGCCTGTGTTCTTATCAGGCACCCCTAATCAGCAGCTCTGGGATCTTCCAGCACTTCAGGGCTAATTTCTTTGCCAGTGTTAAGCAAATTCCAATGGCATGGGTAACCTAAATTATATGGCAGATTAGGGTGCAGGAAGCATAGCAAACGTTACTCAAAGCATTTTTAAAACTGCTGTACAAAGTGCACTGCAGTGATAAACCAGAGCAATACCTAATTAACATGCACAAAAAAGCCCCATAGTTAAATAATTTTAACCCCTTCCTCCCCAGGATTCATAAGGGTGATGTGAACAGAACACATCGAAGGTGGGTGTCGCCCTCAGCAAGGTCCTCATCCTTGCACTGCCAGTTGTTCCATCAAACAGGACTCTCCCTTTCTTCCCTGGCCTTACTTCCATCTCCCACTCGGTGTTTGCACCCAGCAGTGACCATCAGAGCCCCTGGCTGTTTCTCCATGTGGATGTGGGGCACACAGCAGAGCAGATTCCAGGATGCTTTACGAGTCCACACGGCTGCATTCAGACTGGAACATTTGAACTCCAAACCAGGCAATTGAACTCACATCCAAATTGCTGCTGACAGTGTAACTAAATAAAAGACCTACTTTTCTAATCCCCGAGGCCAATACAAGAAACAGTGGTGAAGAAATGGGTATTTTTCATCCACCTGGCTGCAGTGACCACCATTAAATTTGATCATAAAGCTCAAAAACCCCATGTAGTGTCACCAAAGATCCAGGAGTGGACTGTCAGATGGTAATAAATCACTTGGAAATGGCCTTAGGGTGGAACCATAAACTGATTTTGGAGCAAAATTTTTACAAAAAGTTAGTGAGTTCAGGGAAGGAAAGTCTGGATTTCTCCTCTTCCTTGTTTTTTTTCCCCTCTCAGTCCAGAGCACTGCCCCCCATCCCACCAACAAATTAATCAGGTTTGAGTGCCCAGTTTAAAATTCCAGGGGGAACATCCATCTGGTTTGCCTGTACTAACCGAGGGACAGCACAAACTGCTGAAACCCACAACTTCCTGACAATGGTTGTGCCACCCCAGAGCCAGGGGTGACCCAACAGTGTGAGGAAAGCAGGTTAAATCTGCAGGAGACGATTTTATGGCACAAAGTCACGGAGAACCACTGACAAGAAGCCAATACAGCTGATGCACTTTCCTGGACTATTTAGACAAATGGACCGCACAACGTAGTCCCACTGGCAGCTCTGTGAGTAGTGGGGTGGCAGGAGGCAAGAACAGTATCCATATATTCACAGGTAGCTCTAATGTACACAAAAATATATAATAAGCATCAGCAGTCTTCATTAGACTGCAGCCAAGAATTATGGAGATCCTAACCTTGCAAGCCGAATAAATTATTGCCAGAGGATTATTATGTATTCTAACAATATCTAATGTACCTCTTTGTCTCTCATAAATTACAGGGCATCCTCTGACTCCTAGAATACACTCTGTCTCCTGCATAGCCACTACAGAGCCTTTTTTTCCCCTAAATGCACACAATAGGAACTCTAATGAGTGTGGTCTTGCACAGGGGTTTTAATAGCCGTGAAAAACCTACTTGCAGTCACACACGTTCACTGGCCTGGTGCAAATATTTCTATTACCAAAGCAAATGGTCACAATTTAAATACACTGATAAAGGGGGAGCTCATTTGCAGTGTCTATGTATCGATATCTTTATTAGTTACAACACACAGCCCTGCTCTCAGTTCAACGGGAATTTTACCATTGTACAAAGTATCTCCACACACTGTAGGGTGAAGCAGAGTCTCCATGATCATTTGACTTTCTGCCTCTCAGTCAAAAAATTGCCAATATCATCTGCTTCTGCATTGCCTTATCCAGCATGGACTCAACAATGACTCCCAGTTGTGAGTCATCAAACTCAGCTCACTCCAGCATCCACAAAAAAAATATCCCTTGTATTTTAACACCTTCCACTCACAGCCTATTAGAGATGACACTTGGCAAAGCTTAGGCCCTGGTATTCTGTGTGCTGATTTACATGAATAAATAGCTGGCCTTCAGGAGATCTTGAAATTAGCAGAACTTGGTGCATTTGTCCTTCTTTGGTGAGTGTTTTTGTCTGCATCCAGGCAGTACTGGAATAAATCATTTTCCAGCACATTTATCCAGCCACTGGATACTTGCTTCAAGACTGTGATATGCCAAAAAGCACCACAGAGTTAGAAAGTTCCATACCCAGAACCAGCTCTTTCATTGTCCATTTCTGCTGGGGAAGACGTGAAAAATACAGTTGGTTTTGTGCTGCATTCAAACTGCAAACAGAGCCAAAATTACTTTCAAACACCCTATTCCATTTACAAGGCCAAAAGGACAATTGTTTTGCGTCATTCTCTCAATCCTTTCTGTTTCGGGTTCCCTTTACCACCCAGACTGTCACATACACACATTCACATCCTCCTTTAATACAAAGTCCAAGAAGGATATTGTGCATAAACCTTCATGGGCTGCATTTTTAATATATATTAACAAAGTGATGGATACCCTGAGTAGACTGGTCAGGGAAAGCAAACGAAGACAAGAAATATTCTCAGGGTGTTATTGATTAACTGTTTTCCAGAACAGAGGGAATCATTTTTAACTGGTTTAAACTGTGATGGACTCAAGTGGAAAATGCAAGCAGAGTTAGCAAGGAGCATAATTGACTGGGCATGGAACTAAGTAACCTCTCAGCACGCTGGAAGTGGTGGAGTGAGGGGGGTTACAGCTGGGGCTGCTCTGGACCCCAAACCCTTTCTTCCCAAAGTGAACTCTGCCAGCAGCCAAAGATGACGACAACAACAAGTAAAGGGAGGGGAGAAAAGGAAAGGGGGGAAGAAAAAAAAAAAAAAAAAAGGTCCAGCCACTCAGTTACATGATCTAAATTCTAATCAAACATCATTTAAAGCATGTTTTATTTCAGCCTCTGGAGAGATAGTCCCTCCTGACTCCTCACCATGGCAACCGGTGTCTCATTTCAGAAGTGTCATGCCACATTATCATCTCGCCGGCTCACACACTCCTGCCTGACAAGTTCTCTCTGCCCCTTGTGACAACCGTTCCAGGCTTATGCTGTTTATTTTTGGTGTCAGGCCGGCCCTGGCAGATTGAAAGGCAACCTCAACCCCTCGAACAACAAGCACCACACCCCACTTGGCGATAAGAGATGATTTGAGGAGATACTTGCTTACATGTGTATAAGCAATTTGCGGCGCGATGCGGCCCCGGCGTGTCTGTGTGAACACATGCGGACGTCTGTGTGTGCAAAGGGGAAGGGAACGGGCAAGCCTGAGGTATCCTGAGAAAGCAAACAATTCCTTTCAGATCCCAGGTAGTAGATTTCAATCATCAGATCCTGTTATTCACCCAGAACAATATGAAATACAGGCCAAAAAGGCATCCGAGGTACTGTCTCCCAAGAGGCAGGAAGGTAAAGCCAGACAGCATCTCTGCAAACACCCTCTCTGCGTCACTGCAGAGCGTGGAGAGCACCCAGCAGAGGCACTTCATGGAAGGACTGGGGACAAAACCTAATATTAATTGCTAAAGGAATGTGCTAGAGAGGCACTCAGGGCCAGATTCATCTCTGCTTAACGCAGGTCATCAAACCTCTGCACCAATTTCTCAGCCGCTCTCTCTATCCCGACAGACAGCTCAGCTCTCCTGGCAACGATCACCGGACTGTGAATCATGTCCACGGAGCTGTTGATGGGAAGACTAATTCTACAGTCAGTCCATATGATGGGACGGTGTAAAAAGAAAAAGGTCTTGATCTTGAACATATTCTGTTCGAGACAGCCATCACATGGACATGAAATAATGGTCTCTAAGAGACACAGCACTAGACAGTGACCCTGGTGAGAACAGCCCTGCCAGGGCCAAGGGGAGGAGGATATCAAGTACAGGGCTCATAACAAGCTCTGTTAGTGACGAGTGTTTCGGGCAAAGCTGGTACCAGCCATGCCTCGTGAATGGTTCTCACCTTTTCAAAGCTTTGTGGTGAGAAAGGAGCCCACGATGGAAGCAACGAACATCGGAGGAGGTTGAGAGAGGAACAGTCTGAAGGCTGGCACAGCGCTGCAAAACAGGGAGGAACAGCATTTGAAAGATGGCTGTAAGACTTTCCAAACTGAGACAGCCCAAAGCAGAGCTTCTTTCCCCCCCCACACTTCATAAGGAGCACACACAACTTGTGGGCAACATCTTGTGCCAAAGCCTGTAACATTCATCCAGTACCTAACCCAAAGAGGAATGTCAGCTGGAGCAGGGGATGAAAATTCTCTTGAAAAAGTGAGACATGCTGACATCAAATAACTATACACAAAGTTGTGCCTTTAATTTAGTTTACAAGCATATCTCCCTGTGCTGCTCTGGTCCTGGGAAGGAGGAGTGAGTGTGGTTTACCGTGGAGTTTATGTGGGTCACAGTGTAAACAAAACTTGACCCAGTTGTCTCAGAGAAAGAATCATAGACTGGGCAAAACCACACAATTAACTCAGATGCAATCTTTGATCAAATAAAGAGCTAATTGCAAAACAGCTTTCATTAAAAACAAACAAACAAAGCAGTATGTTCATTTAATCTTTAATCCATTTTCTGGTAACTGTACCATCGAAAGGCAGAGGCTTGCAATAGCAAAGGGATCTGTAAACAAAATAGGATCATCCCAAGACACACTAATGGCATTTTACAGAGTTTGAAAGGGTAGAGCAAGTGGATATTTAAAACCATAAAATGAGAATTAACATTGATTATGGAGCAGCAATGAAACCCCGAAGTTGCAAGTCCCATAAAAAGCTGTAAACACAGCAACTGCTACGGGAGGGTTTTCTAGACACGAAAAGGGGAAGACAAGAGGTATTTTTCACAATGCAGAAGCAGCATCCAGGGAAGGATGGAAGGAGGGAAGTGATACCTGTCTGGCTGTACCAACCCTGGGCTCCATTCTGTCCCCAGTCACACACCTCTAACACCTCATTAGCCAACAGTTCTCGATTGCCTTGAGGCAGAATTTAACCTTTTCCCTCAAACAACACCCAGCTAACAGACATGGAGACCTGTTGTAGCAGAACACATTGCTCAGCCACCTTGCTTTGTAGGCAATCTATGTAACCATGTGCACACCTACCTTCATAAAAGCCTAACTGCAACAGCATAAATAATAATAATTCATCGGTGTCTCTACCTCTGGTATTCTCCACCAGAAAGTGGGCACTGAACCAGCAGGCTCTCAAAGACAGACATTACTAATCCAGGCCATGCAAACAGACACTTCACCATTTTATATTCTCATGTGTGGAATGAACATCATCATTCCCTTTGGTGCCTTAAAATATCAGTTCCATAAAATGACTAAAAGGCAGGGCAGCAATGCTGCCTAATGCTGGGATGGCCTAGAACAGACGTGAAAGCTGACAGTGCCTTTATTCTCAAAAAAATCCTCTCTTTTTTGATTTCTCACATTTGATACGTCAGTTCTCTTTGGTTTTTTTCCTTTTAAAGTACAAGAAGAAGGCTGCATAACATATCCATGACTCCACTGCCCTCCTGGCCACCCACAGTCACACCTGCCTCTGAGAAATGTTAATTTACAAGCGGGGAGCCTGCAAGCTACATCTGTACCATCTTCACTCCTTTGTGGCTCTGAATTTGCAGAGTGGCGTTTACTGCCCGGAGTCCTTGCAGAGGCAGCAAGTGAGGCCCACCTTGTACACGAGCATTCCTGGGAGAAAAGCTGGCTGGAATCTGGAATCAGCACCATTCCAGCACGGGAGCAGCGTGCTCAGGGCTGGGAGTGGTGGCCAGATGCAACCTCAAACCCTGAGGCGCTCTGTGTGGATGCAGTTACATCTCCCTGACACAGAATATCCTGGCTTGGAAGGGACCCACAAGCATCACCAAGTCCAACTCCTGGCCCTGCATAGGACCCAAAAAAGGGGGTGCAAAAAGAGAGAACCAGCACTTCTTTAACGGTTATTTCTTGTTTAGCCTTCCCACGCACAAGGACTAAACAAGAAATACTGTGGGCCAATGAATATGGGAATTAGAGTGAGAGAAATCCCTTCTCTAGCCCGGTCTGTCCATCGCTGTAGCTGTTTTAAAATCATAGTGTACACGGAGTGACAGATGCTGACAGACAGAAACTGGCTTTTCCAGGAAATGGATAGGGCTTTCCAGCTTTATCCTTCCAGAGCAGTGTTTAAAAAAAAAAAAATCAAAAGCAGTAGCAATAATAAAACCAACCCTGGACAAACGTCACCGATGGAAAACACAAGATGAAAATACGAGCGTTGCTGCTGGGGCTCTCCTTAGTTCAGAACTCCAGGTTTTACAGCAAGGCTGTCATTTTGCAAACTGGTAAGATGAAGTTGGTGTCGAGAGAAGACGGGCAGGGGGAGTAGAAAGAGAGCCTGAACTTTGGGGAGAGGAGGAAGGAGGCCGGTGAAAATGCTGATATTTGGTTATTGATAAAACCTTCCCTCCCGCAGGGGCCCGAAGTGCCAGGCAGGCAAGAGCAACACGCTGGGGTGAAGTTGTTGTACGCTGCTCTGTGAAAGCGGCCGCTTGCAGCACAACCGAGATTTTTCCCGAAGGGACCAACACCGCACGGCGCTGTTCCTGCCAGACAAAGAAACCCACCCCACAACCACAACCTCTGCAAATCTCCTCTCCTGAGAGGACAAGGGGCACCTGTGTGGAGATGTTTTCCCGGCAAGAGCCTTTTGCCTGGCAAAGGCACCGGGAATCGCTGGGACCTCGGAGCAGAAATCCCGCTGCGCATCATAAACCCATAGAGGGGTTCGGCTCTTTAAGAGACGTCCCGCGTGTTTTTTGGTGTGTGGGGAAAGAGGAGGGCAGGGCCTCCCCGTTGGGGCTCCCCGCGTTAATTGTTGATTGTGTTTATTTAATGAGGTGTGGAGCAGCCTCTAGTGGCGGCCGGGGGACAGTTCTGCTGAGGTGGGAATGGAGGGTCCTCGGCTGAGGGGAGAGACTGCGGCCACCCGCTCCTCATGGGCCGCTGCTTCCCACAGACCTTCCCAAAGAACCACTGTCTTCCCCACAGACTTTCCACTTTCCTGCCTTCCTCACTAATCATCCACCTTCCCCACTGACCAGTCACCTTCCCACCTTCCCCACCATCCTCCTGACCTTACAAAGTTCGATGCGCTCCACGTCTGATGGCGGCTCTTCAGCTTGCACTTACCTACCTGGGCAACCCTTGGGGTTTTATTTAATTAAAGAGCGCATGAATCAGGAATCTTTTGTGTAAAGTTGTTGCAGGAACACCGAAACTCGCCTGACCGGCGCTCAGGTTGAACTCGTGGTTGCTGGTTCCGCACCCAAGCCAGGCGCCCTCAGACCTCTGTGGTGTTTGTTCCCTTCCTCTTGTCCCTGTGCTTCCTTGACTTAAATTCACCTCAATAACTGCTTTATCCTGAAGTTCCTTCACTTTCTCCCAGCACAAGCCAGCGCATCCTCATGAGTGGCTCAGTGCCAAGGACCCATCATCCAGTGCTTGACCAGCCACTTCCACGTCCCACACCTGTCACTTTTACTCAAGATTGTGCTTCCTGACCGTGTTATATCCAACCTTTCCTGCCACAGCAGAAGTTATATCTTTTGGCTTTTCCCTGGCCTGTGATTTGCATTAATTCCTCAGAAAGCCGCTGTCAGTTTTCTTCTCCCTTTATTGGCACAGATTACAATTTTTTAATCCTTGATGGTTTCCCTTTAATTAAACTCATAAGTTACCCTAACTATTTCTCTAGCGCAGCCCCAGATTAAAACAGACTTTGGCCTCCTGGCCATGCAAGTTACCTTCCTCTGTACCACTGCCTTTCCTCTCTGGAAAGCTTCCTTGGACCTGACACTCGAAGGATCTCTCCATTACTGGTCTCCAAAGAGGTTCTCATTTCCCTCAACAGATTTTTCATACATTTTGCTGACTCAGCCTGAAATCCTGAAGGGGGTTTGACATGGACCACATGCTTTCAGGGTCTTTTAACACTCTTAATTTCTCCGTCACCTCTGCTCAGTTTCCTTCAATATTTCTTCTTTATGCAAAAGGAAATTTGTCTTCCACTTTGGCATCTGCCCTGCCACCAGCCTTTGTGAACATGAAGGCAAAACTATCAGGGATCTCTTTTTTTATGATTTTTTTTTCTTTACACAATGTCTATCAATAACTCTCAGCAGCTTTTACAGTCTTCCTATTGCTGATCTGTTATTCCTTTGGCCCATGCAACATTCCTTATTACTCATTATAACCATTTTCTCAGTCTTCCCTTCATTTCCCGTGACAGCTCATCCTGTCAGTTCTTTTGCTCCTTGCTTCATTCTGAATTTGCGGTTTCAGGACCACATGTTGGCACATCCTTGTTCCTTCCACTACCCCAGATTGCTCCAAGCCCCATCCAACCCAGCCTTGAACACTTCCAGGGTTAGGGCAGCCACAGCTTCTCTGGGCCATTTTATATATATACCTTTTTGATACATACCTGTGTATTTTCCCCTTCCTTCCATTGTATTCTAATTTTCTTCCAAGTTCCTTCTTTTTCCCCAAGAATTATTTCTCGGTTCCCCTTCCAGGGACTCAGTTTATTTTTTGTGATAGCAGTCACAGACTGTGGTTGCTAACTAGTCAGCATAAAGCACCAACCAGGATGAAGCCAAAATTGTGAGTTTTGGTTTATATACAATATAGACTGAGGGTTCTAAAGATCTGTGAACCTTCATAACCAATGTTCCCGTCCATCTCAGCAGAGCTACACGAGGAAAAGGTTTGGTTCTGTGAATTTTCAATTAGATACCTGAGAGAATAAATAACTCCTTTTTCCAAGAAGCAAACTGCCCTTGCCTATGTAAACAAAATCCCTCACTGAGGGCAATTTTAGGTGTTTTGGTTTTTTTTTTTTTCTAGATGAAACTTTCAGTGAAATCTCCTTTGGAAACCCTCTTTTTTTCTGGTATCCTCACCTGAATTTCTTAAGCTTATCTCTAGTTTGTAATAGCTGTGACCACCTTAACTCCTACAAAAGTAAGCACTGAAAAGCCACAGCCCTGAGGGTCAAATAGAAATGTTCTTTATTTATAGGGAGCACATTTAACTGTCATGCAGTTCCTGCCCATTTTTTGTGCAACCATTATTAATAGGTTTCTCCAGCCATCTCTGCCTCTGTATGTGCTTGGCATTTGAGGATGAGCAGAACCACCTTGGACACTTTGTGGGACAAGGGAACCAATAAAAAGACATTCATGAAAATGACCATATCAAGGGAGATAAAATATCATTATGTGAAATGGATTTGCTGGCACTCCTCACCAAATTTAGCACCTATTAAATTATAGAAACCATTATTCCTCTTATACAGAAAAGTCTGAAACTTTCCCTCAAAGATATATTTTATTGTTTTAAGTGGAGCTTAAACGTATTTTTTTCCTTGTGATAAATTGCCACATACGAATTTTCTTAGCAATACAACAGGTCCTTGCTCTACTAATAATTCTGTTAATCAAACAGGACAACACATCCCTTTTCCTCCAGTGCAGGAATATTTCCCTCCCAAAGGGATATATCTTTATTTTATTAATAGGACAGCCTGCCTGAAGTAAACCAACTGCTTTTACATAGAAAATACTGCTACACCTCCCAAGCATGATCCATCTAAATCCTCTCCCTGTGATTTCCTCCTATGATTTCTAAACTCTGTCTGCTCACCAGCCTTGTCCAGCAGACCCTTGAAGACGGTGAGCACAGGTTGGTCAGGCTGGAGTTGTAGGAAAAGTTGAGATGGTTCCTTTCACAGATTGAGCACTTCAGGAAGACCAAGAAGAATTCAGCAAGTCCATAATCAAACTTCCCCTGGCTGGGCAGGCTGGGTGTGAAAGGCCAAACGAATTAAACAGAGAAAAAACACACCGAGGGAGCCAAGTGACTGGAAAAGGCTGCCTGGAGAACAAGGAGCAGATTGGAAGAGCAAGGACCTCAACAAAGGAAGGAAATGTGTGGCCTTGAGGACAGAACTATAGTGCAGAACTTTCTGCAGGTGCCTAAAGGGATCCTGTGCTGCCAGTTCCAGGGGATGCTGGCACAGACACACATCCAAGAGGCAAATATGGAGGGGGAAACTTGAGAAAAAGGTTGATCCCGTTTGATCACCAAGCATGGAAAAAGTGGATGCACCTCTGCAAACAATTTTACCCCCGTCCCCCCCCCCCTTTCCTCTTTCTTTTTAACATCAAGAAACTTTGAAACACCTGCAGTGGGAAACAAAAGGTTAATTAAAAAGAACCCCAGTCTTTGCACTAAACTGATTGCTGGGACTCCTGCCAGCCTGGGAAGGTTAAAGAGCTCAAGCATGCGTGGGCTGCGGGGGGAATGGCTAGAATTTACAGCTAGTTCCCTGGAAAGTCACAGTTCAGCTGTTCTCCCGGAGCAGGTGCTCATGGGAGCGGGCCTGTCCCTTTCAAAGCGTGAAGATTGATGAAGCCTTCGCTCTCACCAACTGTAAATATACAACCAGCCTTGTCAGAGCAAGTTTGTAACATCACTTGCTGACAGCAAGAAATTTTTTTTAACCTCCTAAACACACACACACACGCACACGCACCTACCCCACACAGGCTCAACACACACACACAAAAGTACTAAAAATCAGGCTTTATCCCAGGAAACGGGGGGGAAGCTAATAAATAAAATGGTGGGAACGGCGTTTATGTTTTCCCTGCCCAGAGAGGCAATAGATAGAGGGCATACACGGGGTGATTTCATCCTGTCCCTCACAAAACAAGCAACATCTTCCTTGGGCTGTGCAGTTTATGGCCAAATGCTCTGGAATTTCAGCAGGAGAGCCAACGTGGGAGACTGGAGAGCTGGAATCAACGGAGCCATGGGCTGCCAGAAACCCCTCCCAGGAAATCCTGTGAGATGATACAGCTAAAAATCACCATTTTACTCTGCCCTGGTGCCTGCTGCCTCAGGATCTGTGATGGAGTACAGAAAAGAATTACTCCTTATAGATAGGAATTACTTATTCCTTACAGATAGGAATTCTTTATTCTTCACTGATAGAAATTATTTATTCTTACACCTGATTTAGTTCCACACACTTCTGTTTAGGTTGGTGTTTTCCAAGAGGAGGGTCCCTCACAGAGGGAACACAGGGAGAGCCAGAGAGACAGGGAAAGGGTCAAATGGCACAGCAAAGCCACGGGATGGGGACCTGGGATCTCAGCCTTGGGATCTCCCTTTCTGCTTCTAACGTCATGGATGATACAATCCAAAACACTCCTCTCCTATAATTAGTGGTTTCTTTCCTTGAAGGCACCACAGCAGAGGTGAGTCCTCCGAGAGTGTTTTCACCCAGAGAAGATTGTCCTTCCTGATTAGCTTGGGATGGGTGTTCTGTGCCTGGATAATTGGGTAAAAGGCTGAACAACACCCTGCAGGCACAGCTGCCTACCAGGATTGAGGGGAGATGTGATGGAGGGATCCACTGCAGACACACTCCAGCAGGACAGAGGCGGCTGCTTCTCCACAGAGGAAATTATTTCCACTAATAACATTGAAAAATCCAGCAGGAAAGAACAGCACTGGCAAGGCCTCCCCAAGGCCTGTGGAAAGCAGACAGACTGAATTCTCCCTTGACTTCAGTGACTGAACTCCTTGGATGATCTGAAGCAGAATTAATATTCCAGTGCGAGTTTCTTTACTGTCCTACCCCAGGACTCATTTTTAGCATTGAAGACAGTTTAACTAAAATAATTTCACAACATCCTTTGCTCAGTTCTTTCCCAAGGAAATTCTGTCTGTGTTGTCATTTCTCTAAGGCAAAATTTCAGGGTAATAGAAAATCTTTAGCCTAATTTCCCAAGCTTCTTGGGCCTGATGTTACCATTGCAGTGTAGTGGGATTAAATTGGCTATTTTAGGAAGCATCAGTGCATTCCAACCACCTGAAAATTTTTCCATGGGAAATAATCACCTTTTTTTTGGTGGAGCTTTTAGGTTTGTTTTTACCCCTCTGTTTCTGTTTTCCTGCTGTCTTCTGCTTATTATTAATAGACTAGCAAGACTACCTTTCCCTAGGGCTCAATAATATATCCCCTTTGGGCAAAAACTGGCCTTGGATAATTTCCTGATGTTTTCCAAAAGCCCTTTGGTTATCTCTTTTCTACAAGAGGAAGAAATTTCTACATATCTAACATCCCTTCCACGTGGAAGCCCAGCATCAAACGGACTTGGCCAGCATAAAATTCATCTGCATTTCCTTCCAGACACTCGCAGAACGAACACAGCCACGACAAACCCACGCAGCTCCATGTTTGCAAACACTCACGTTGTCCCTTCTGCTCCTCCTCCTCCCCTCTCTCAGCCCCCGTGAGTGACACGGCTGTTTGAATTGCTAACGCTCTGTGATGAGGACTGTCACTGTCACCTCGGCTCTGTTTACCCAGTGCCACTCACAACGGGGTTCCCTCCCCAGCCAGTCCCTCACACCGTGGCACATGCTAATGAAGAGGAAGAGAAAAAGGTACTTCCCTCTTTCCAGCAGCAGAAATGCAACAGTCCTGATGAACAGGCCAGCGACTGGGAACGCTTCCAGAAGCTGTAAGGAGAAAAAAAGGTAATTTATTGCAAGTGCTAAAAATACATCATATACCTGTGAATACAGGTGACCATCACTTGCTCAAACAACTGGTGCTGTCCTTGGAGGGAGAAGACCTCGAAGGTCTCTCTCTCTCTCCTGGAGTGAGGAGCAAACAGCAAAGTCCTGCCAAGTTTCAGGAGGGGCAGGCATTGACCTGTGTGTGTTACACTGCTTGGCAGAGCTGAAAAGCCTGAAACACAAATAAATTCTCAGTAAAATCACATTCGGGTCCTCCCTGAGATCCAAAATGGTTAAAGCAATTTTTCCATCAGCTTCATTACTACCCTTCAAACAGCATTGGCATTCACTTCCAGTTTTACTTTGCTTGTCCCTTCATTAAACTCCGCCTGCTGATGTTTCAAATCCGTGGTTATTTGCCTGTCTCTGCCCCATCTCTGCTATCCCCGGATCTCCTTGGCTCCCTTTCTCACTCTGCAGCTGGGAGATGCTGGGATTCTCCCTCTGGAGGGGGCAGTCAGGGGAGGAGGGGGACACATCCCCCCTTTCACACATGTCCAACCCCCCCATATCACCAGGGCTGCTCCACAGGGTCCCTGCTCTTCTTCACACGTCTGGGATAGACCTGTCGTTACCTGCTCCAGGCTGGACCCAGCTCCCCCAGTATCAGAGCTCCTCCAAGCTTCCAGGGGGGTTTCAGCCAAGCCACATTCCCAGGTACTTTCTCAGGAGCCAAAATTAATTGAGCTCTTTAGGCCTTACTAAGGGCTGCTCCAGTTTTCCTCCGCTGAGGATCAGACCAAACAACTTGCTTTCTTCTGCCTGTTTTTGCCAAGATGTTACAAAGAGAGCAGCCAAAGCATCACCTCCCCTCCCCTCACTCCCTGTTCAGAACTGGCAGGGTGAAGAGGAGGGACAGGAACCTAAATCACTGCTCAGCTCCTGTTCCCCCAGCCTGCCCGTCCCACCCAGTGAAACACAGGGCATTAAAACTTCTGCAGTGGAGAGGATCTGATTATTTTTATGGAAATTTGCTCCAAGTTCAGAAGTGGATCAATGACAATTTCTTGAGCTGGCTCCATTTTAAGAACCAAAATTGACTTCTGGAGAAGCTGCTTGATTTCCCAGCCTCACAGATTATTGCATAGGGGTGTGATGGAATTCCCCTCTGAATAGGGTCTGGGGCTATTAGACCCCAATATAAAACTCACCCAGACTCCAAGGAAAACAGCACATACCCCTCCTTGTCACACCTTAGGCCACAGGGAGATGGGAGTAAATCCACCTGCTAGTATTCAATACACCACACAGTTATAAATGGCAGCTCAGAACATAACACAGGAGAGGCTCATTTTGAGCAATTTAGTTCAGCTATTCCTTTTCTGAGTTCCCCACTTTGCCTTATTTCTATTACCCAACCGTGCCACTTCTTTGCTTTTATATTGTCTTGCTGTCTGCCCGTTCCTCTCCTCATTCTCCTTTCTTTTTAGGTTTGAAAATGCTTTTCTTCTACTTCAAAGCTCTTTTACTTTCGGGCAAGTCTCTCTGTTTCCCTCTCACCCATCACCTGCCAGGTCTCAGCATCTTGTCAGGACCACATGGGCAGCAACTCACCAACTTTTTGGCACTGACCCCCTTCCCAGAGCTCCCTCCCCACACTGAATGTCTCTTAGCAGGGCCAAGTGACTGTACCAAACACAACCCCTCTGCTCCTTCACTTAACGTGTTGAAATCACCTTGGGGTCACCAGAGGTAAGAAAGATTCAGGCTCTTAATGCAAATTCCTGGCTCCAGGTTAGCACAGTGCAGGGCTTTCTGCAAGGCCTCCATAAAGAGGCTTTTAATTTAGCTCTAATAGGGAGGTTATTGTATGCTAAATAAATACTAATTGATTATTTAATATATATGCATTGAGGGTTAACTGCTATGTAATGAGCTCCTCTCCATTAGTGGGGCTGCTAAACGTCAATTAATATGGGTTTTATAATCAATTGATATTTAACATGGCCTGACTGCCCTGTTTAGACTTAAAGGGTCAGCATTTCTGAAGTGGCCAATGCCACTAGTTTCCTTTAAAAATTAAAAAACATTTGTGGGAAGATTTACAACAGGATGGAAAGTTATGAATCTATTAAAAAGCTCAGCAAATCAGCTCTGCAGGGTTAGTGTGTCCCACACCAAGAGCTGCACACAGCAGAAACCTCTGGGAGTGGGAGAGGGGAGCCACATTCCCTTAACTTCAGTGGGACTTGGGCTTTATTTCTGTCCAGAGTTTCCCAGAAAATGCTTTGCATTGTTTCAAAGCTTTGTACCATCACACTCCCTCCCTCCTCACGACATCAGGCAGCACATGGCACAGAGTTTCCTGGGTTTGCTGTCCAGTTGCACTTAGACACACACTGGAAATGGGGTATGCTATGCCCCATTGGGAAATGGCTGCAAGATAAACATTAGGGACAAGGCTTTCAAGGATGACCAGGGGATTTAGACACACAGCTTCCATTTATTTTAATAAGCATCATGCCTCTAAATCTCCCAAATGCCTTTTAAAACGTCTAATGGCAAAGACTTTATTCCCTTTGCCTTTCCTTCCCAAATACACTCAAATAAATCACGTGCAAGCTGCTTGTGGTGCACACCAGGGAGAAAACAAGGAAGTTTCTAATGAAAAGAGTGATCATAACACATTTGCAAGCATTATCTGACACTATTTCTTACTTAATTTCCTTACTGGCAGCTTTCACACGGTTTCCATGACGTGGCAGAGTTTAGCTTTGCTTGCCAAAAACTCAGGCTGGAAGAGAACATACATAGAAATACATTAGCCACAGAAGCCTCAGTTCCCACCTGAGACCACCTCTTTCAGGTTTGCCCTCTCTTGCACCCAGCTGGACCCCTGCACCCCAGCAGGCCCCTCCAGAAGCTAAATGCTCTCTAAGTGCTACTGTATTCCTAATCAGCAGGGCTGGGTGTGGGGTGATGGATTCCCATTTCAGTGTTCCCACTCTGGTAGTACCCAACAGCACTAATTA
>JAWWLV010000053.1:1853185-1899143 GCA_035041135.1 Platyrinchus mystaceus
GCAGTGCTCAGGGAGGGTTGTGGTGCAGATAATAAAGATGAAGAAAGAACAAAGAGGAGGAAGTGGCCAGATCGTGGTTTGAAGACTATAGGCTGATTTATGTCATCTGAGGATCTGGCCCAGTTAGATCTAATTTTAACATCCTTGACAAATTCCCTTTAACGGCAAACTGTCAAAAGGGAATCTTTTCTCCGCCCCTCATCCTTCCATCCCCATGAGTTGTTCCCTGTGACAACACTGTTCTCCAGCAGTAATTGGCAGTATCATTCTATTATCACTTATTCTTCAGGCCCGAGCATTTCATTCCTTGCAATTTTCCTGTTGTACAAATTCATGTCTATCAGTTTAACACACAGGCATGTTTGTGTCTGAGGATGGAAACAGGACCCAAACCTGAAAGGGCTGTCGTCTTACAAAAAATCTTAAGGAGGCAAAAAGAGCTAATCACTGATGACACCTCACTGGGAGTTGCAGTGGGAGGTGCCTCTGGTGTCTCCAGCAAACAGTCACAATCCTCCTTATAAGCATTTGAAATGGATGATGATCCTAATGAACTTAATAGCATCACTATCCAAGGACAGCATCAACTCACTGCCATCCTGCATTCTGCAGAAATAGCTTCTCTTTAAACAGTGTGCCCCTGCTTTGAGCAGTAATGGTTTTTAAAAGTGTCTTAGCACACAAAGGCAAAATCTTTTTTGAAACAGGGTGGAATTGGTTGGTGATTATCACTGAAAAGCTGGCAGCCACCAGCTAACCTTCTAACAATGAAATATGGGAATTTACCTTCATGCTTCAGTGCTTGCTATTCAGCTGTCTACCAGGGTCTAAATCAATGATTCTACACCCTCCACTCAAGGTTTCTCTTTCAAATGCTGCAGATATGACCTTAAGTTCATCATCTAAACAATGCAGTTCACGTTTAATTTCATTAATCTAAGATCTTCCATAAAATTGCAATATGGCACCATACCTTTCAAGTACCTTCATTAAAATCCATGTTATTTCTAAATCCTATGCATATCTATGAGGTCATACGGTGTTTTATTAAAATGGATTTTCGAAAGGCTCAGCTCTTTTATCACCAATTGTCATAAGGTAGTTTACAATAAAAAAAAAAATTAAAACTAAATCCTCTCCCATCGCTGAGGCAGTGAACAGATCAGCTATTTCTGCCAATTACACCCTTTCCTAATTTTTAGCCTTTTACCAAAAATTTTACATTTGGTGGGGAAAGAAAAATTACTAGAGCCTCCTTGTTTGTGTACTTTCTGCTGTTTACCATGTCCAGCACATTACACTTTTGGAATGGATCATCCCACTCAGAGCCAGTGGACAGTATTCCCAAGACTGGCCCCAGCTGCCTACAGGGCATCACACTCTCAAACTGCATGCTGGATTTTTTTTGTTATTCTTGGAATAATACACTGGCACAAGTGTTTTTTTTTCTTTTTTCTGCTGCATCCCTTTCCCTACCTCTTGTCTACATTATATGGTATTGGGACAACACTTTAAAAGGCCAGTTGGAGCAGGGACCTCATGACAGTAGATGCCAATAGCACAAAAGACAGATCCCCTCTCTCCACACTTCCCACCCATTTAGGTCAGAAGATATTCAGAGGAATGAATTTTCCTCTGCATTTTGCGCTCACAGAGAGCAAACACAACTTGGGCAGTAAAGTTCTTACATCATTCAGGCCTGTGTGCATAATAATAATACAAAGAGCAGTGCAAAATAAATGGATTAATCCCCTTCCTAATAAATGCACTGAGATCTCCCTCCAGTGCCTGATTCTGCAAGTTCCCCTGCACAGCTGCCTTCCTGCCTCCCACACCCTGCAGATTCCAGACCCTCCTCCAGGCCACTCAGTCCTGACAGGATTATTTCCAGGAACAGGGAATAAATTCATCCTGCCAATACCTGAGCCGTGCTTCACTCTGGATGTTCTCAGACCCCCCTGCTGCTTTAATAAGCGACATCACAGCAGGGAGTGAGGGAGGGCTCGGCTCCCTTGGGAAGCCTCTCAGAGGCAGGACACGTTCTGCCAGCCTTGCACAGGAGTTGCCGATTCCAGCTCTTTACAGCACTTGCTTTACTCCTTTCCTGCAAGGAAAAGCAAAACACAAAGTGCCACCATTTAGTGCAAAGCCAACAAAATCCATAAGAAATCAAAGCAACAAGTCCCTTAAAACGGGGACGGTTTATGCGTCTCCCTGTGAACTGGGGAGGAAAAAATAACCAAAAAGACTGAGAGTAAAAATCCTCTGGAGTATTGCAGAGCCTCAGGAACTCCTGCCTCGCTTCAGAGTGATACAGGCACATGGGCAGGCAGCCTGTGGCGGTGCAGAGCTACCCAAGATGCTGCTGTGAAACGCTCCAACTTTAAATTCAGTCCCTACCTATAATCCAACAAAGTGGTCCTGCCTTCCCACTCTCCAGCTGGAGCATCCCAGGGTGTGCCAGGCTCGGTGGGAACAGCTCAGGGATACAGGCAACGATCCCAACCTCTCATGTTTTCCCCAGGCTTCACTGCACTTCAGTTTCTATCACTAAATTCTGCAAGTCTGGAGCCACCAGAAAGCTCCCTGTGCTTATGGGCTCGGTTTAGACCTCAAACATTAAATAATTGCAAGTGAGGCCGAATTGGAACAACCATTGCTCCCTCCTTAATTAAATTTGCCACTTAAACCTGAGTTCAGCACCCGCTCTATTGATCTCTTCTGGAAAAAAAGAAAAAAAAAATCCACCCCTTCCGTTAATGCCAAACAAAAACAGATCCCTGGCAAAACCTAATGCAAACATTTGAGCCCTGAGATTTTTCAAGAGGGGAAAGAGGACACAAACGACGCCGCCTGAAAAATAACGCTGCAAAACATTTCCACCTCTTGCGCAAAATATTAACATCCCGAAGAGACAAAGCTGTCCCGAGGTCCTGCCCTCGCCTTCTGCGCTGTTTCACTGAGGTTCCAGCAAGAGACACTGAGATGCTGCTATTGAGATGTCATTTGTGACAAACCTTCCACAGTTAGTGTTGCTTGATGACTCCAACCTCGCCTTCCTTCATCCTTCCAGTAAAGCCCACCCCGCTCACGGTGCAACATTACTCTGAAGAAGCAATTACAGCGAGCAGAGCAAGGAACTAAAGACAGGTCACCTAAATGAACTGAGGGAAAAGTACACGAGAAAACAAGAAAATGTCTTCATCACTTTTCAGGCTTCAAATTGGAAAAACAGGGATCAATACGGCAGAACTTCATTTAATGGTGTGAAAAACAATCTACCCCAAGACAGGCAGGAATCACTTATTGCAAAACAAACAGGCCAATTAGGGCCGGGCAGGGCGCAGTGGGATGGTGGTGCTGGAGCCATTCCTCCAGCTTTGGCTGCCCAAGACGTGGGCACAAGGGATGGAGGCACCAACAGAGGATGGTCCGAGGCCACAAGGCAAAATATCCCCCCAAAATGGGCCACGTGGCAGCAGTTTGCTGCTTTGTCTCCCCTAATTTTTTCACCCACGGTACTTCCCTTTAAGTTTTACCGGATCACTGAAATGTTGTGCAGCACTGGTTGATGCAAACACCAACAGCTGGGCTGGGAGGTGGGGACACAACATGCTCTTGTATGTGCTGAGGTTCAGCAACACCTCTTGCTCTGTCCCCAGGCACAGTGAGAAGGAGGAGGATGGTACTGAACCTTGGCTTTAGGTTGCCCACGATGCTGGGGTTGTGCAGAATTCCTTAACCATGTCTGCCACCACCATTCCTCGTGGGAAGCAGCAGACCCTGCAGAGCCACACTCCCATCCTCTCTGTATCCTTCCTCAAGGCTTGGTCCAGCACAGAATCACAGAATGTTCCAGGTTGGAAGGGACCTTAAAGATCATTTTGTTCCAACCCTCCCATCATGGGCAGGGACACCTCCCACTAGCCCAGGTTGCTCCAAGCCCCGTCCAACCTGGCCTTGGACACTTCCAGGGATGGGGCAGCCACAGCTTCTCCGGGCAACCTGTGCCAGGGCCTCCCCACCCTCACAGGGAAAGATTCCGTCCCAATATCCCATCTAACCCTTCCCTCTGGCAGTGGGAAGCCATTCCCCCTGTCCTGGCACTCCAGGCCCTTGTAAACAGTCCCTCTCCATGTTTCTTGTCGGCTCCATCCAGGTACTCGAAGGCCACAATCAGATCACCCCAAAGCCTTCGTGGCCGTGAAATTTTGGTGTGGGGGTCCAGCACCCTCCTCCAGTCAACTCCTTCTCTGAGTGGCTTTTTGTGCTGAAGAGTTTTTCTTCATCCCCAGGGAAGCAGCAGCTTCTCCTCTCCAGCACGGCACTCAGGACACGGTCCCCGAATACAGACATCTGCCACGGGAGGGTTTTATTGCCTTTCCTGTCATTGCCACTGCCAGGTCCTGCAGCAGATTAAACAGATTAATAGGAGTGATGTAGAGGGAGTGTAAAACCCTCCAGCCTTCACTGTGGGCCAAGTGCCACTGAAACAGAGAGGCTGGAGCTGACATTTGCAGAAGTAACGTCATGTTATTAAAACAAATTTGGCATGAGGGGAAAATATGTTTGCTTTGCACTTAATAATGGCTATGAGAGCATATTCAAAATCAAATATTTGTAAGGCAGTAAGTTAGTGTTTTCTCCTCCCCTTTGTCATTCGAAGCCAGCCCTCCTGTTACCAAGTCACAGGGCTGCAGGTTTTAAAGTACATCAGAATGCAGAGCAGACATCAGGCCTAAATCTTAAATCTAACTTTGAATTTATATTTGTCTTCAGAAAAATAATCAACCCCAAAACATGTGGCCACAGACTCTGGATACATTTCCAGAAAACTGCTATGCACTGCAATTTTTCTCTCTTTTTTTTTTCCCCCTTCTGCCGAAACATTGGTTGTATTTTCTCCCTTTATTTATTGGAGTGCTAAATGGATTATTTCAGTAATAAATCAGGCCCTTTCATTACATTTTTAAGGTGTTGTCACTGTTATGAAGTACAGTGTGCCATCAAAATTAAGCTCAGATTGCATTACCACCTATTTTATAGATAGAGAATTACTTGATGGATTTTTTTTCCAGCAGTCTAAGCACTTTGTGTCTTTCCTTGCAAGAACAACTGGCTCCCTAGTTTCAACAGGAATTTTCCTCTACAAGTTACAAAATTTTCACTCAGGTTGTCTCCCAAATATCTTTGCACTATGGTTTGAACCAGAAGGATGATATTTCTCCTAGCCCTACCTAACTATTCATGTAAATGTGAAGAGTTGTTATGGGCACAGGCAATGCTGGAGCAGAATTACCCCTTGTGTCTGGCTCCTCTCTCACTTCACAAGGTATAAATCAGAAGTAATTCCACTGAAGTCAGTACAGTTACCTTACAGCAAAAGAAATTGCCTCGATGGCACTGGAACAAGGCAGCCTTTCTGTTTGCCTGGGTTTGGAACAAAAGGGGACTGAAGGAGAGGCTGATTTCCAGGGTGACTTCTAATTGACTTCCTTGGAGTGAAAGTCCATCCTCCTTCCCCTGGTGAGCACACAGAGCCCACTTCACCATCCCCCTGCTCCACAGCTTCACTGCAAAGGACAAAGAGCATTATTTGGAATCAATTCCCAAACAAACCTCCATCTGTGAGAGTTTACTCTTAACATTCTCTGTTAACCTTGGAAATTTCTACTTGGGTGTTTTAATGTGCAGTAATCATATATGAACTTATGTGATTTATAGGAGTACTAATAATAATCATCACTCTGTGTGAGTGCATGTGTGCAGGAGGCAGAGCCAGTGCAGGGTAGGCCAGAAAATCCAAATTTAAATCCCTGAGCTGCCACGTGCCATGGTGGTGAGTGTTCTGAATTCCATCTTTATGAGTATTATATTTAATACAGGAACTCTACAATGGACATAAGATGTAAAGAAAGAGATCCATAACAGTCAGCGTGCTGCTCCATGGCCACGTTGTTCCAGGACAGACTGAGCTGCACAGCCCAGGCCAGGCACACCAGGTGGATGGGACTTTTGGTCACACAGGTTAAATTCAGATCACTGACCAGTCTCCTCACCTCAGCTCCTGCAATCCTGTTGGGTTTAAGCAATACGTGGCACTTTAGGAGAGAGCTTCTTCTAAATTTCCAAAGCAAGGAGCTTTTCAGCATTCCTCCTCTGTGCCTTCCCTTTAAATTGACACTAGCATTTTTGCCAGGATTTTTAGTAACCAGAATGTCCCCGAAGAAATGAATAAAAAATGTCTCACCTGCAAATTACACAACCCCCTCCAAACTCCGCTGTGCCTGCTCCTGCTTCCACCCCCCCGATGCAAACTGGGAGCAATCCAAAGAAATTAGTGACATTACCCTCTGGTAGCCCAGTGACACTTATGTTCCAATCTTCAGAAAAGTGACTGCAAATCTGCAGACACGTCTGCCTGGTGCTGCAAAAGTAATTTTAGAAAACTGGCTCCTGCACATTATGGGCGATACTTTGTGAGCCGTCTGTGTCAGTGACCCGCTGCTGCATCCTCTGACAGACCTGCAGAGCACTTCATTCGTCTTCCCTTTTCTCGCCATGGCACTCAGAGAGTGAAATCTGATGTATTATTTAAACCTTGGGGGGTTTTCCCCCCTCCCCTCTCCAACTGTAGAGTTGGGGGTGGCCGTGGCACAACGTGCTGCATCCTCACTCCGCTGCTCCTGGTCTGGAAGTTTGGCACCCAAGCACCCTCCAGGAGAGGTGATGGGGGGGCTCTGCAGGCAGCAGGGCTGGAGCAGAGCTTTGCAGCTTCCAGGAAAAAAGCAGCAATTTCCTCTTAGTGCTCCAGGCTGACTGTTCCCAAGCGCCAGGAGGATGCTGTGCCTGCTCAGGGCCAGGCACCCTGCGGCGTCGGCCACCAAAAAACAACTATTTACAACTCCAAAGTTTTCTCCTTCATTAAAGACAGGGCGGAGGGCCAGGCTGCTCAAGGAGTTAAATGTATTAAGCAATTTACAATTAATATAGAACTCATTCCAGAGATATCTACTAGAGAGTACAACAGGGCAATTAACCCACTAATACACTAGGCTATTACATCGCTATGTCTCTTATTTTAGCCCGAGGTGATTTGAAACGCATTGGATTAAAGGATATTACAGGAGATAGCATGAAAAATAGCTTAATGTAATGAGCCATCCCGTGATGTCTGCTATTAAAGATGATTTGCAGTTGAAAACTACAACATACAGTAGTTCAGCCATTTAGAAACATGAGTATATTTAACCCTTCTCTAGCCTGTGTGTCCCTTGGATGAATCGGTGCAAGAGTTTCTCCCTCTCCTTCCCCCCCACTTCAAATGCCTTTATCTGAGGATTATCAAATGCACCTTATTAAAGTACAATGGTATCTTTGGGAGATTGGTGCCTGAGGTTGATAGAAAACCAGTAATCTGCTAATAACTTTTAAAAATAGATCCCCGAGAGAGTAAATAGGCTATTTGACTGGCGACACGTTCACGAAATGGGAACTTGTAACAAATTTCTATACTAGCCTCAGGCCTGTCATATCAGTTCCAAACGGTGACCCAGACAGAACTGGGAAACAAAAGCACCTTATCTTAAAATCTATAACTGTACAGCTTAGCACAGAAACAGCAGCACCCAGGGAGAGGAGGAAAAGCGGCTGGAAAAGTTCCTGCCAATGGAACAGACTTGCCATAGAGAGACCTCTCTGATAGCTCAGCCACACTCGCTGCTGGGTTTGTACTGCAGGCAGCTCCTCTCCTCTGGTTTGGCCTGACTTTGGTCAAGAAACCTGCACCAAAAGTCTGGGCACTGAATAAAGGCACCCAGAAGATGCTTTGTTCCCAAAAAACCCACCTGAGCAAACGCTTACTCTAAGCTTTGACCACGGGCATCATCCATCCTGGGCATCAAGGGTGTGCCCCTGCCATGGGAGGTGGATGAGAGCACAGGGAGGTGATGGGGGCCAAACTGTGCAGCTCTAAATCAAGTTCCAGCCCCAGATCTCCCGCACAGAGGGGTGAGGGGTGGCAGATGAGAAAAGTGAGAAAGAGCTTCACTGTGCTCCTGCAGAAAGTCACTGACCTCAGGGATGACAGGGCTGCCCAAGGCCTTCTTCAGCTGAATTTTAAAACTCTGAGGATGGAGATTCCCTCATCTGTCTGGGCTCCTCTTCCAGTGCTTGGTCACCATCATTAAAAGAGTGTTTTTCTTGCATCCAATCTGAATTGTATTCACTGTTGCCTCTTTCATTTTGTATAAAACCAGACAGAAACACCTACAGAAGATCCCTCCAGCCATTACATCCATTGATCTTGAAAGAAAGGGGAGAAATCAAGTGTTCAGCAGGAGCCAAAGGACCCAAACCTCTCCCAGAGCCTGTAATGCCTTTGCAAAGCCACCCAAGGCAACAACCTCTGCCTGCCTGTGGCTGAGCCAAGGAAGCAAACCCGAAATCTGCCTGGGGTCAGGCACCCCACAGGCACCAGGGAGAGGGAACCTGTCCCTTGGTTTGCTTTGGTAACTTTTTATGCTGTTCTTCTAAAAATAACACAGGTTTTACTACTGATATCTGTGAATATTTTAGCCCAGCTTGCTGCCTGCAAACTGACACCCTTCCAGCCTGGATGTCTGCTGATTTCAGTTCTCAGGAAAAAATCACAATGCTGGGAAAACAGTTTCCACCTGACGGTGTGTGCATTTCTCTTTCTCTCATTTCTGAGCTTTCCTCTCCGACTGAAAATGCAGCAAAATCATTGAATTCGTGCTGTCAATCGTGATGGTTTTTGTCTACGAGACAGGTAAGACTCTGCACTCCCCAGGCACAGTCTCTCTTTTTAACAACCCCATTTACACAGAAATAGAGGTGAACTGGCACTTATTTTCCCACCAGAAAAAGGGAGAATTTTTTTTCCCCGTGTTTCTTGTGAAAAAGTTTCTTTTTTCAACAAACCACAAGGAAGAGAAAAAAAAAACCCCAAACATCCCATGCAGCCCATTAAAGACAACCCAGGGGGACCTGTGAGTAAAATATGATGAAAAGAAGATAATTTTCTGGGCAGCTTTGCAGCTGGGTGAGGCATTACAGAGCTGGGTTATCTCACCTGCCTCAACAGAGACAGTCCCACAGCCACTTCTCACCTTCCCTACCTGTCATCATCTTCTCCATGCCATGTTTCCCCTTTTCCTCTTGAGGCTGCCTTTCCCTGGCTGAAGAGCTCTGCTTTGCTCTCCATCCTCAAAGGAGTAACAGCCTGGTTTGGGCTGGGGTGTCCAGGATTTGGTTGCTGCTAATTGTGATGTCCCCTGGCCTTCCCAGAGAAGCTTTTTTCCTCCCTGGAACCCAAATAAAAGCACTCGGTCATAAAATCATTTTTAGAGGGGTCAGATGAGGATTTTCACATTTGCATAAAAAACAGGAAAACAATCAGCAGTGCAAAACAGCCCAAACTGATTACACTTCTCCTGGAAAGCACTTTGGGAAGGTGCTTTTCACATGAGGAATAACTGCAGGGGGGTCAACAATTATGAGAAGGATGGATGGTATGATTATGGTTCCTCCTTTAAAAAAACATGTGAAGAATGGGGAAAAGAAGGAGAAAACAAAACAAACAACAAACCTACACAAACAAGAACACAAAAGAAAAACAAAAACAGAAGAGGGGAAAAAAAAACACCAAAGCACACAAAAAGTGCTTTCAGGCTGAGATTCTCCAGGACCTGAGCCGAGACATTTCTGCACCAAAACAGAAAGAGGAGACAAAAAAAGTCCATTTCCCCAACTGAGCTCCCTCTGCATCAAGGATTTTAAGCAGAGGGTGGTGTTTTCCACAACCCTTTCGGCAGGGGCGGGCGGGAGGAGGTGGTGGGGACCTCTTTCTAATCAAAGAACTTGTCACTGTCACTTTGGTGTTAGCAGATGCCACGAACAATAACCAGGCCGCCGTGCCTCTGCAATGCGTTATTAACAGGCTACATTCATTGCTCTCCACCCCTGCTCCAACCAGCCTTCCTTTTTGTTTTACTCCCTGCGTCCCAAGTGGCGCGGGAACCTGTCGTGTCTCGTTTCCATCCACAGGAACAAGCGATTTGGGAGAAAGGGAGAGGATGACCAGGGCTTTCTGACCTTTTCTCCTTCAATTTTGCTCCCGTGCTGGGAGAGGAGGAGGTGGCAATCACAGTAGGTGGAACCGACAAACTCATCTCCGTGTCACTCCCTCACGCCCGCAATAGCCGCGTCACTCGGCATCAGGGAACGCGGCGGCAGCGACGGGATTGCGGCCCATGATGGCCCTAATCTGGGGGCAGATTTCCACCTCCCCGTTCCTGACTGGGTGGGATTATTCAGTTGTGAGCAGGTTTATGCAAAGTGCATCAAAAAAAAAAAACCTCTGAGGTTTTGGCGGTTTTCGCCTTTCCAAGCAGGATCGGTGTCTCCCTGCCCTCAAGGGGGGTAAGAGCTTGTGGCTTCTCAGATCACTAAACCCTTCACATCACTTTGTAAATTAAACTGAGGGTCTCTCAGAGGTGTGTTATAGTGGTGGGGAAGCTGAGGCACAGATAAGCAGTGGGGCTGTCCCAAAACCATGGCGTAGCTGAGAGGGGACTGAGCACCAGGTCCCTGCTCTGCTCCCTCCAGGGCTGTCTTGCAGCTCAGCAGATGGGGATGGACACCAGAGGAAGGCAACTGGACATCTAGGAGCAACCCCTGTGTCACCCCCAAAGCTGCTCCACCTGTGCCACCAATAATCCCACAGAGAGAAGAAGAGAGATATCAACAGCCTTCACCGAACTGTCCCTGGAACCTCATGGTCACTGCATGGAGAGGGGGGCCCGGAGCATCACAGCCACTTCCACAAAGAGCCAGCCCAAGGCAGTGCCAGCATGGAGATCAACAGAGCAACTAATTAACACAAAGAACAGCAGCAAAAATGGACAGACAAGAGGATTCAGTGCTAGGACTGGCATCTCTTACCGGGTCGCTTCCAAGCCCAGCTTCCCAGCTCTGCTCAGCCTTCAGGGAGGAGTCCTGGACACACCACTCAGATCCATTTGTCTGTGTTTGACACTGAACACGAGTTTTGGCCACAGGAGCCCAAGGGAGGCAATGCCCACGGAGATGCCACAGCCCTGGCAAGGTGCACACTGGCACTGCCACAGCTCAGCCCCAGAGCCACCAGCACTGCACACCCTCCAGGCCTCCACAAACCACCCGCTCTGCTCCTGGCACAGCGACTGACCCATTCCCATTTCACCAGGTAGCTCGTACCATGGGCAAACACACCTTGATTTGGGGTGGGAATGGTTTGTGGTGAATTAGAGGCACCACATTAAAGGGGATTTTCCTAAACCGCTCCGAGTCTCAAAAGAATCAAACCCAACACAAACCCGCTGGAGACAAGAACAAAGAACAGCCATGGCATCATTTTAGTCACTGTGAGTAGCTCTAGGTGAGATATGGTGTTGCAGGACTATATATCCCTGGCTGGCATGATGCAAAACAGCTGATTTCTCCTAATGTTTGAGTGGAAAAATGTAGGAAGGCAAAGGGAGTGGAGAGGAGCAAGGGAGAAGGTTTGTAGAGAGAGATCGTCTACGGGAAAACTCCCTTTTTGGAGGGTAGGAGGGATATTAGTTGGTAACAGCAAGAGCATAGATTTTTGCTCTCCTATAAATCATTATTACTGGATGTCCCTGAGGGGATGAGAAGAATGAATCAGTTACACACACACACACACACAATGCCAAACTTTCAGATGGAGAAAGAAAAAAGAGAAAGAAGAGGGGGAAAAAATAAAGAGAGAGAGGAGAAAAAAAGGGGAGAGATAAAAGAAAATAAAACATTAAAAAGGTGGAAAAAAGAAAAGAGGAAAAAGAGTAGAGAGGAGGAAGAGGAAAATAAAAATAGGAGAGGAAGAAGAGAAAAAAGTGAAAGAGGAATAGACAAAGGCAGGAGAAAGGGAGGAAGAGAGAGGGAGAGAGAACAAAAGCCAAAGGAGAAGGAGGAAAAGAAAGGGAAGAATGAGAAGAAGGGAATGAATGAACTTTGGAAGCAATTTATAATTCCTTTCACCTACATCATGAATTGAACATGCAAAAAAAAAAAAAAAAAGAAAAAGAAAAAAGAAGCAAAAAAAGGAAAGGAGGAAGGGAAAATATTCCGCCTAGCATGCAGATTATCATTTGAAAAGATTCTGTTGCCATGTTTTTGTCCCTGGGTGATGAAAATGAAATTGTCTGATGTGTGCGCCGTGTTAGATTTACCTTTGCAGGGTTCACCCACAATCAGTAGAGAGGGGTCATGCCACAATATGTCATCTCACAGCTCCATCACACCAACTCCAATTTATACGAGGAGGTATTATGCATTTCAAAGGAACCCCCTGCGCGTGGCTCTTGTTACTGATCTATATCACAGCTCAGCTGAGGGAAGATTAGTTCTGCTGCAAGGGCAACCAGACTTATTTGTTTATGATTATATTCTCCTTAAAGATGCACTATTCCTTTTTTTTTTTAATGTCTAATTTAACGTGTGCGTTAAAGGCGTTGGGGAGGGGGGTGGGATGGAAAAGGTGAGAGAATTCTGCACTCTCCCACAAGGAAACCTAATAGTCTTAGTCTCCCATGCATCCTGCTCATTAAAAAAAAAAAAAAAATCTCCATTTAAATGCAAATTCGAGTTTTAGCTGGGGACTCCCCCAAAAGCTCCTCTTGGAAGCACCAGGGAAATAGGATTCAGAACCTAAAATGGCTGACAGCAGTCGAACGCTCGCGGAAAACGCTTCCCATCTAAATACCCCCATCCTTCCCCCGCCGCCGCCGGTGCCCCCGGGTCCCCGGGATGCCCTCGGACAGCCCGGCTGGCTCAGGCACAGCATCGCTTATCACCGCTCTCCGCTGCACAACTGTTTTACCTCGGGCAAACACCGCCCCAGCGAGTTAAAACTGATAATATTAGCCTTTCAACTCCTGCTCGCTGTTGCTTTAATCAACGTTTTCCCAGAAAGTCGACGGGCTTTGTCCCTGATAAAGGCTCCGAAGGATTTAATGAGGCCGCCGAGCGCTGCAGAGCCCGCACTGCTCACTCCGTCACCCAGAACGTGGCTTTGATTTTGGGGGGCTCCAGATGGCTGTGGGCACGAGTCAAACAAGTGTGAAAACGGAATGAGGGGTTTCTAAATTAACAAGGGAGAGCTTGGGATGAAGGAGGCGACCTGGGCCTGTTCCTGCAGTGGAAGGGCGTTTGCCTTCCTAGTGAGAGTAGGGCAGGATTTGTGCCGAGCTCTCACGCAGACACTTGTGCTTATCATTGCTGGGCCTGTTTCCGGCTCTCCTGCCCATGATTAACGTATCCCAGGTTATAATAAATAGGCCCATTCCCATCTAGGAAATAAATGGGTCCAGCGGGGACCCGAGGAGCGGAGACACCGAGATGCTGCTCTCTGGCCCCATCTCTCGGCACCTCCAGCCCCTCAGCAGAGCGGAGCCCTCCAGGGAGCAGGGCAGCAAGGGTTGCTCTCACACCTCCAGCTTTTCCTACTGCTCTGTTGAAGCATTTTGCCAGAGTTTGCCAAATCACCACAGAATGGGAAGCGTCGAAGCTGCCGTCGCCTTCCCCTTCCATCAGCCACAACAATTAAAAGTGCAGACTGGAAGCGATGCACATCTCCCTTTGCAGTGCCATCAGCACATGGGGACAGGAGATGAACAGATAAAGGTACACAGAGGAAAATGAGGGTACTAATTAAGGGTGGAATTGGCTCATATTTCACTTGAAACATATCCCACATTTATATGGCGTTTCCCCTCACCCTGGGTTTGAGCACTTGGTGAGTGGGATGGTGAGACAGCAGGATGGCTGCAGTACCCACAGGGATCCCACTCCAAAGAGCTGCCAGCCCTACAACATGTCCCTCTCATCCTGGGGGCCTGATCCTGCTCATCCATACACAGGAAAACCACTGGCATCAGCAAACCCCTGTGCATCGATACGAATGGCCACGGTGGGGAAGGAGCTCCCAGCTCCTCACACTCAGTGTTAAACATTTTCTGCTGAAGTGCAAAATCTTTACAGAGTTTACAGGAACTCACTGAGTTCCTTCCTGCACCAGACCTTCACCAGAGAAGGAGAACCTGAGTTGCCAAGGGCCAGTCACAGTCCCTGAAACCCAGATTTACCCAAAGAGCTGCATGGCCATTGGGATCCCACTTGACCAAACCCTCTGTGCCGGCCATGGCATCACCTTCCACCACCCTGGGTGAGGCACCAAAACCTGGGGGAGGCAGCGAGGTGCCCACCCCTGGTTTTCCAGGAGCTCCTCCTGGGAAAGGAGCCAGCCTTCCCTCTCCCTGCCATTTCCTCCCTTGTTCTTCGTAAAAACCACACTCATTTCACTACTTTGAAAGCTCATAATATGATGGGTGAAAACAATTAAATGAAATAGACTGGTAATACCCATGGGAAAACATTTTTAGATATGATATTACAATCTTGTTTCAAAATTGGATTTTGCCAAGAGGAAATACAGTTTATTATAAAACACATTTTCTTTTAATTTAATTATATAATCTTTGGCTTCAGAGAAGGGATGCTTAAATCAGACCCATTTAATTTTCAAGTGTATTCACCCATCACCCAGGGCAAATTGGTTTAAATTAGTAGGTGACTATATAAGTTCTAGATATGTGTCAGACAAAAATTTATCTGTGAACTCTGTATAAAAGACCATCTACACCAGCAGCACAGCAGCAGAAATTACCAGAGATGAACAGACAAGTACCTGAAGAGCAGAATTTGCTCTGATTTTAATGACACCCCCTAGAAAACCCGATCCAGGATTATTTTTTATCTTTGTTAATGTTTTGCCAGATCAGTTCATCACCCTGCATGTCTGCACTATGCCAATAAAACCTGATGACCTGCAGTTAAGTTTCTACCAGGTGCATTAAATTCCCATAACAGGAGCAGATCTTGCTAAGTCTACCATAGCCTCTTCCTTCGCAGAGATTACATTTCCAACCTAATGACAGGAGCGGTTTGTTCAGACGCCGCCGTCGCTGAGCTCTCCCTCCGATCCGTCACGGTGACCCGGCACTCCCTGTGCTCTCCCAACAGCTCAGCAGGGACAACACTCAGTCATTCCACACAGGTCTCTCCCCATCCCACTCGTTCCCCACCCTGTTGCTGGGTTTCCACAAGGTGAGCCTGCTCGGGGTTCCTTTGGAAGTGGCCGAAGGAAATTCCTCCATGCCCAGTGGTGCAGAGCGTGTGGCCTGAGGGTGCAACAGCTCATGGGGTTTGGGGATAATCACCCACAAAGACAGGAAAGGAAATCCCTCAATCCCTCAATTCCTCAGCCAAGAGAAAATGCTGCAGTGCAGGCAGGGCTGACTCGTCAGGAACACTACAGTGGGAATAAATAATAACGGGTGGGACGCGGAAGGCGCTTTGCGTGGCAGGTCGCAAAATGCTCTGCCCCGGTGCTGGCTGGGGGAGGATGAGCTGCCCCACGCTGCCACCACGAGTCCTGAGCTCCAGCACCCAAACCAGCTCACCCTGAGCATCCCTCTGCCCCAGAGGTGCTCCCACCTGTGGGTCACCCTTTGGAAACCTTCTTCTTCAGGCCCACCCGAGCCCCATCCAGGCTCATCCCCCATCAGCCCTCCTGTATTCCTGCTCACCTCAGCGGTCACAACTGGTTCTGTGCCCTCCTGGTGATGGCACCAGAAACGGGCACAGTGACCCTCACCCTAAATAAACCACAAAAAGCAGAGTTTCTGCCCTTGCACCTGGGCCAGGGAACCCAACCAGCATCAGAGGACAGAAAACAAAAGCAGCACCAAAACTCAATTTGGTTATTACAGCTGCTTTGATCTTAACAAACAGCAACAATCTACATCACAATTCTCATGCCAGCTATTGGTAGTCATATGAGGAGCTGCTGAAGCACTGGAACAGGCTGCCCAGGGCAGGGGTGGATTCACCATCCCTGGAGGGATTTAAAAGCCATGTAGGTGTGGGCACTTGGGGACATGGGCTTGGCAGTGCTGGTGGAACAGCTGGACTCGATGGTCCTAAAAATCTTTTCCAATCTAAATGATTCTGTGATTTTATATATAGGTTTAGCGGTGAACATGGTGATGGTGGCTGGGTTGACAGTCAGACTTGATGATCTTAAAGATCTCTTCCAAACTAAACAACTCTGTGATTCTATAGGTAATTTGTGAATAAATATATATGATCATTTCAACAGGTGTTGGACATCCACCTCCTTCTGGCTCTTTGTTGCTCTCCCCCTTGGCTACCCAATCTGGGGAGGTGCCCAGTCCATCCCTCAAGACCCCAAAGAACCCAACCCTGCCAGCCCTCAAAATGCAGATGTACTCCAAGTGTTATGAAAACATATGATCTCAGCCATGTCTGGCAAATAAACATTACAAGGGGCTGTTTCAAATCTTTGTAGTAGCAAATCTCAGCACTTAACTAGTAATGCAATAAGTCCTATCAAGAGCACACTGAAAGGTGGAATAAATTTCCCAGAGAACAATGTGGGTGATGTATGCATATGACCAACACACAATAAAACTGTAGAATGGGAGGAAAAAAATGCATACAGTCAATACAATAAAATCAGCACAAATATAGGCTGTGTAAGCAAATAAATCTAACAATCCAAATATTTTACAGCACGCTCACATGCAGAACATTTTCCCCACACACACCCAGAAATCTTAGGGTGAAAAAAAAAAAAAAATTAGACTGTTTTGCATCTGAGTGTATTGCAAAGGCACCAGCGGCTGTCTGCACAAATTACCATTCATCTAGGCGTTGTTGTGGAAATTTTCAAGGGATTTGCAGTAATTATATGACAAAATGCTTGCAAATCTCACTCATTGCTGAATAGAAACACACGGGTCAAAGATTGAACACTCTCAGCTTGGTAATTTGTAAATGTCAATCAGACGGGGGCCACGGGAGGCACACGGGCGTGAGCACTGAAAGGCACAGCGATGCCGTAGCAACCAGAAAAAGCCTTTTCAACGCACATTATAAAAGGCACGGGATAGTTTTACTTCCCGGCTTTTTTTTTTTTTTTTTTTTTTAAACAAACTGATCACCGTGCGCCCGGAGGAGGAGGAAAAGGAGGGGGTGGTGGGGTGGAGGGAGAGGCGGGAGGAGCGAAGTAAAGAAAGGAAGGAAAAACAGTTTAAATAAAACTGCTGAGATTAAATTAACTGATACATACATTCGCGGAGGTAGATCGTTTGCTCTGTAATAAATATGGACTCCTATCTTCCCTTCTCCCAGACAGCAAGGGAAAGCAAAATAAAATTAAAAGATATAACAATAAAAATTATAAATGCATTGCGGTCCCGCAGACCAACAGCCTGTAATGAAGGCGGCTGCGAGGTGGGAAGAGCCTTATCTCTGGGGATCATAAAGAGGGAGAGGGAGGCAAGGTGAGGGGCTCCAGTGCCCCCACATCCCCCTCCCAAACTGCCACTGGCCTCCCCTGGGGACACAGACCTTCTTCAGGAAGCCAGCTCCACCTTTCCCCGTTTTGGGATTCGGAGTTAAACTCTTTCCCACCGTACAAAAGGAATTACCCCGGCATCTCCCACTCCCCCCCACCCCGGGGGAAATGCATTTGAGGAAGCATCTCCTCCACCAGGGCTATTCCAGACACGATTACAGCCCCAGCTCGTGGGCACCAGGAATTCGTGGCACTTTGCCCTCGAGGGCCTGCAGCTTTTCTGCACCTTGCCCTCTATTTCTGTACTAACCAAAATGCCATTTTTGTTTAAAAACAGGGATGTTTGGGGGTTCCTGAGGTTGGCTACCTTTGGCTCTGCTGTGCTCTGTTTACTGTAGCCTTCCTGGTTTGGTAGATGCCAAGTGCTCTGTTGAAACCCTTGGTAGATGCCAAGGTTAATGCAGAAATTGGAGAAACTCTACGGAATTTTATCAATACCCAAGCCCAAGCTGCCAAAATTCTGCCATCACCACCCACTCCACCCTTTCCCTCAGCCCCAGCTTCACCTCACATGACATGAACTCAGCCTGGAGAAGGCTCCTCCTGCACTTTGCAGGGGGTTATCACAGAGCCACGGAGTGGTTTGGGTTGGAGGGGACCTTAAAGCTCATCTCCTTCCATCCCTGCCATGGGCAGGGACACCTCCCACTATCCCAGGTTGCTCAGAGCTCCATCCAGCCTGGGTTCCACACTGCCCCATGGCACAGGGAGTGCACTACCTGCTCCACCCTCCATGGGATTTAATGAATCCGAGAAAAATTATGAAGTACCATAAAGCCACAAGCATCATAAAAAGTATAATAAAATTGAGAAAAGCTATTAAGTTATAAATACAACCAATACATGCAACATCACTCAGATGGCAGAAGCCAGCTATAAAATAAAGTCATTTTAGACCATCATTCCACAAGTTACCAAGTCTCTTAACTCACAAGTCACATGTCCCTTTATGGAACCCAATCCTATTGTCTGTATCAAGGGCTTTATAACATATATCTTCCTGTACCAGTTAAAAATACATGTGCCCTTATATATAATGTAGGACAAAAGACTTTGGTCCCTCTTCCAGCCTCTCAGTAAGTAGCTCTGCAGATCACTCGGTCTCTCTTATTTAACCAGCTCCCAAAACACCTGGCAAGGGCAGAAAAAACCTCTGGAGTTGCTGCAGGATACTGCAGAAAGAGGGTTTGGGGAGCAGGGGAAAAGAGGTGTGTCCATTCCTTAAACATATATATATATAATATATATAAACACACAAATATATAAAAGTATCAACATATTCACCCAGGATTTACAGTGCAGGTGTATTTCATTTTCCTCCCTCGATTTAAAGACGAGCCTTTCCTTACCAACCTCTCAATCGCCGTGGAACAATTTCCTCTCTTTATTTCCTCTCAGGGTCCTGTATGTTATGAATATTCATTGAAATAATTAAACACCCTGTTCACAGCTTGTTGTGTTTACTGTTAGTCCAATAAAAAGCAAACAGGTTAATGATGATCTTTAATATGGGAATTTAATATTATTTCACCTGCGTATCAGCTAAAAGTTTAGCTTCCCCTTTAAGCCTCATCAATTTATGGAAAATAAGTAAATACTATAAAAACACGCTGCAGACTGTAAGTCAGAGGTACAAGCCCCTGTGCATTTGTCTTCTGTGCCTTTTTTTTTTGGCTGAATTTCTCATTTTGGGTTAGCTACAGTATTAGAGAAAAACTGAGGTGAGATATTTTTTTTTCTCCTAAGAATTATACACACGACGGGGAGTTTGGAGCAGCTGGTTGGTGGAACAGGAGCCCAGACTGGATTGTGAGTGGAAAAAACCTTCAGGATCCAGCAGTCATTAGGAAAATATATTTAGCAAAGATGCTGGTGAGGAAGCCTCTTAAGGAGAATTGCAATTCATGGCTCTGCTCTGCTGGGGGATGCAGAGGCCAGGGCAGCATCCCGGGGTGCCCTGGAAGGTGCCAACCCAGCCCAGGCTGGTACTTGCTAATTAACCTGCTCGTCAGACCCAGGAGCTCCCCATTAGCTGCTTAGAAACAGGTGTCAGAGACACACAGCAAGAACAGAAAGGAGCAGCACAAATCAGGAGAGTTTATGAGGGTAACTTACATTAATTTTATCCTTTATAGGCAATAAACCTTTGCTGGTTCATTACTGGCCACTGTTAAGTTTTAAAGGAGTTTTTTTAAACACAAAGGGGAGGTGCTGCTTGGCTTGGCTGCTGCCACCAGGGAGGAGGAGAGGGGGGCCTGGGGACAGCAGGAGTTTGCTGGTGGCACAGAAGGGCCAGCACTGACCCCAGAGGTCCTGGCACTGCTGGTGGTGGCACAGGTTGGGGTCCCCCTGCTGAATTTTGGTTGCTCACAGCTTCCTGCACACCCAGAAGGTTCAGCATCCCTGCAGCTTGGTCTCTATTTTTGGGAAGAGTGCACTGACCTGCCATTAGGTGATAAAGAAATTAGGGAGCAAAATATCCAGCTGCAAGGAAAAAAAATGGTGCTAAAGGTGCCAAACTGGAAAATAAAAAGGAGCAAGGGGAGAAATCTGCCCCTCCATCACTGCCCCAGCTCCAGCTCCCCGAGGATTAAACAGCCCCAGCTTGGCTGGAGCCTTTCCCTGGGTCCTGAACATCTGAGAAATACTATTCTCAGAATCACCTGAAGTTTTATTTAATGCAATAAAAGCTCATTTTCGATGTGAATTAGCCCTGAAATAGATGACTATTAGGAAATGCCAGATGATGCATAGCTCAGCCCTCTGAACTAATGAACTCCCAAATACCTGTGGTGCCGCACAGGGGGGGAGGCTGGGGGGGGTGTTTGATACCTTTCTATTTGATCTTACAGGATAAATAGCTTAAAAACCATCTAATTTAGCACTGAAATTAACAGGGGCCTCAGTATTTACACCAGCTAAGCAGCATTTCCTCTAGTATTCCCTTAGTATTTTCCCAGGTGGAGCCTGAACCAAGTTCTTCCCTTTTCCAAACCGCTCAAAGGGAATGAGAAGCTAAAACCAAACCATCAAAAATCCCCCACCCCAGAAAAAAAAACAAAACACACACAGCAAGAAAAAAGCAGAGGTGTTGCCTCTCTTACAGGGTTCTACAGGGCATTTTCTATTAATAGGATTTTAATAAAGTGAAGGAATTCAGGGCAAGGAGAGCAGCTGGAGCCGGGGTCTCAGAGGTACCCCTCCAGTAAAATGCCTTTTTTTGCAAGAAAAGAAGAGAAAAAAAGGAAAAATGGAAGCCAGCAAAGCAAAATCAGGGGAGCAACCCCCTCCTCCTCCTGCAAAGATAACAACAAACCTGTAATCCCCTTCAGAAGGCTCCAGGGCTGAGGGCAGGAAATAAAATGCAGGAGAGAACGGGCATTTATAACCTTCAGCCACCCTGACCTGCAACCTGGTTGGGGGAAGGAGGTTCCCAAGGAAAAGCTCCACCAGATTGGTGACTGGGAGCACCTGAGGAAGTGCTCAGATGTTTCCACCGATGAATTAAAGGACAAATTCATTTGGAAATCATTTGTTCCCACAATTTTATTCAGCTCTGCAGTGGTTCCCAGTGCACACACGTGCCCAGCAGTGACCAGGACAGCTCTTTAACAGGATCCCTTGAATGTTTCTCCAAATCTAATATACTGTATATAATATATAGAATGTTTCTTCATATATAATATAATATATAATGATTAATATAATTAACCCCATTTCCAGCAGAAAGCAGGAATGACCAACAAAGGGGGCTTCCCCCATTTTCTCAGTGCTCTGATGCACCCCAACATGCTCCTCAGGACCATCCTGTTCCATCCATGTCTCCCACGGGGTTGTGGTGTCTCCAGTGGCCACGGAGGAGATGGGCAGAGCTGGAACGTGGTGGGAGCCTCCAAACCTGCTGGAGCAGCACCCAGCCCAGCTGCTGACCTCCCTCTCCAAGGGCTGAGCCCTCACCCACTCATCACACACGACCCACAGCCCCCCTCACAGCAGCAAAAAGCCAGGTGGGTTTCACATCGAGCTCCCCACTGAAATTCTGCTGCCGCTGGACCTCGACTCTTGGGGTTTTCCCTCCTGCTTCCCATCATTTTTGTCCCTCCAGGAGACCTCAGGGCCCCAGGGCTCACCCGTGGGTGCCCACGTGCCCCCATGCCTAATATCAGAGCTCCATCTAGCGCTGCACAGCCCCTCCCGCCGCCCAGGGCGAGGGGGAAGGAGGGGGGAAAAAGGAAAGAAAAGAAAAAAAAAATTAAAACATATTAAAGGTGTTAATAAGCGACTTATTTAAACGGAGTATCACATATTGAACATTAATCACCTTGCAGTAAAAGTGTAATTAAGGAGTCACTCTGCCTTCTGGGGAAGGCTCGCTTGGAAGCCGAGAGAAAATGGTCTCTTTATTAACACAAATTATTTTATTTGGCTAAAGGTAATAATTCTAAGTGAGGTCAACGGGCCTCGTGCACAGGCGAGCGGCGCCGGGTCCCGGCCAGCGTTTCCATGGCGACTGAGCCAAGTTCATCCTCCACGGTAATGGCTTTGCTCTCCCACCACCGCTCGGGATTGTTTCTTGGGGAAAAAAACAGCCTTTCGATCTGTCAGCGGCATCTCTTCACTGCATCATCTCCCCCTTCCCCCCCCTGGGCCCTCCCTGCTGTGCTGGGTCACGTTCAAAGGGTGGTGGCACCGTCCCCACTCGGCGCTGGGGCTCGTGGCACGGCACCCACCGAGGGTTCTCCGCGTGGGAATGGCGCTCAGGGAGCAGGAGCAGCACGTGGGATTGGCTTTGCATGTTTTCCAGCACAGCTGCAGCCTGGGATGGGTGTAGGACAACTGTGGTTGTAGGACAGCTGTGGGATGGTTGTAGAACCACGACCATCCCGTCCTTACACAGCCAAGCCATGGGAATTTTCCCCCTACAGCTTCCCACGGGCAAGCCAGGGCTTTACAGGGCTTCAGCTTCCCTGGGGAATGGCAGCAAACTACAAATCCCCAAGGACAGCTGTGCCAGGGATGTGTCCCTGGAGGTTTTCTATCCAGAAACATATTTTCCTCCCCATTTTAGCCCCAGTGACCACGTTCAGGATCCTCATGGACACCAAGCCTCAACAGTCACTCACCTACGAGCACCTCCAGGCCCCTACAGTGCCGAGTGTCCAGCACGAGCAGGGAGCAGCTCATTTAAAAATACATCTCATTTTACAAAATCCAGGTTAACAAACACACCAGGAAAAAATAAGAGAAGGTTTGGGCTGTAAAAGCCCGTTTTCCCAAGCACATTCCCGTGCTCGGGGAACTCATGTGTTATTCTGTCTCCAGCAGATTATTGTCTGAAGGCGGCGGTGATTTATCTGTCTCCCATGTCATGTCATCCGTTTACGTACAGTATTATATGTAGAGTGTGGCATTAACATTTTACTATTATTCTTACCTTTCAATGCAAAAAGATAAGAGTGTAAATCTGGGAGACAAGGGATGTGTCAACAGCGCCGAGCCGGAGCTCGGGGCACGCGCGGGGCCGGGCGCGGGTGCTCATCCTCCTCCTCCTCCTCCTCCCTCCCTGCTCCCAGGCTGTGCCCAGCCCAGTGACCACGGTGGGGACCATTCCAGCAGCAAAACGTGTCCTCATGGTCCTCCCCAACAAATCCAACCCCGCTAACACCAGGATCTCCCTAACGCTCCAACATCCCCGTGGCACCGGCCGCTTCCCCGCCACGCCAGACGGAGCAACAAACAGCCTGTTCCCAACTCACGGCCGGGCCCGCGTAACTTATTAACACCTAGTCAAGATTAATCAAGCAGGGAAAGCTAAAGCAGGGCCCTAATTAGTTGCTGATGATAACTATATTTGTCATCCTCTCCCAATTAGTCTACTGTACGTTTTGGAGTTTAATTGCACCTTGTTCTTCATTTAAATGTCATCATGCGCATATATTCTCCTCCTTCTTTGGTAAATTTGAGAAAAATCTGACATTAAATATAGATTATCTTTAGATTTTCATAATTAACACAACTGAACTGTCTTCGGCCTAAATACATCTCCTTATGCAATAAATCTGGCTGCTCTCTTGGAAGTGGGTATTTCCCGAGGTGGCATGGATGTGGGATGCATCCCCTGGCACTGGCAGCACTGGGGTGATGAGTAGGTAACACTGGTGGCCGTGGTCAGGATGTGGCCTCGGGATCCCCCACAGAGGGAAGGGATGGAGCAATCCTTGGGGTTTTCTCTCTTTTGGATTTTTTTTTTTCTTAATTTTCAGAGCTGATAACATTTTTCGGAGTCTGATTTGCAAGCGATGGGTCAGATTATAGCCAGGGAAGTGATGAAGGTGTGAGGAGACTGTCCCACCTCACTCTATCCCACTGCCAGACCTGCCCTGGGCATCCCTCTCAGCCCTCCTGTCCCTTGTCACCATTAGGATAAGTAGTCTGTGACTCTACACTGGTCACACCCAGACCCCACGGATCCGGATTAGCAGATATTCAATATATTGATGGACAAGAGAAAGCTCCAGGGAGTGACCTGTGCCTCCACATCCCAATGCCTTTAACCCTTCAGCTGCTGCCCAGAGCTCACCAGCAGGACTCCAGCCTTCCCTGCCACCCAGCAAAGTTGATCACTGCCAGAGTCTGGGACCAGCACAAGAACCCCAGTGTCCACCCCATTGCCCCGTGCCCACCAGGGCACTGAATGCATCCCATGGGCACCCACTGCCGCCTCCTGAGCACCCAGCGAGCTGGAGGAGGTGCTGGTGGCCATGCTGGCACTGAAAACAACCGTCAGGCTTCCAGAGGAGAAGAGGAGGGGAGGGAAAAAGCAGTGAAGAAAGATGTACAGTCCTACCTGTCCCTTAGGAGGAGGCTCAGCTCACGGATCATCCCTACCACGTATTAATAGCAAAAAAAACCCCGGGCTATGATCTCCTGAACTGCTCCAGGGCTCGGTGCAGGGACTGCAGCCACTCGCAGCAGCCGTGTGAGCAGACAGGGGAGGGAGAGGAGAGTGGGGAAAAAAAAACAAACCCTAAAAAAAAAAAAAAATCAAGGAGTAGTCAAAAAGTGTATTAGAGGCAAATTTGGAAAGAAATCAATGGCACGTAATTAGGTTTGATTTTCCTCCCCGTTTTGCTGACTGGGGGTTCCGTGTGCAGCCCCTCCCCGAGCGCGGGGTGAACGCGGGGAACAGGCGCCAGTGGCCACCAAAGCATGACAGCTCCATCCTGGCTGTCAGGGGGACAGCAGGATAAACACAGGAATAAATAAATAAAGGGGAGACCACGCAGGGAGGAGATGGGCATTTGCTTATTTACCAGTTTAGCTGCGGCTTCTCCCCCTCCCAGAGTACAGACCGCCCTGTCAGCAGGGAAGGGGCTGTGCAGGGGATGGGGTTGTCCCCAAGGCCTGTCCCCCTCCCCCTGGGCTAAGGCCCTCCCAGTGCTGTGGAGGACCTGGATGAGTCCTGCTCAGTTCAGAGGGTCACACACAATGATAGTGATGTCCCTAAAACTAAGAGAAGGGACTCCCCTGTCCCTACACCCCCTAAACCTTCACCACCCTGCTCCGGACATCGGCACACACCTGACATGGGTGTGTGGTCACTGGGAAAAGAGAAGAGAGGCCACTTACCCCACATCTCCAGACAGCCTTTAAAACCACAGGGTTTAGTTCTCCTCCCCTAAATGGGAGTGATCCCTGTGGTGCTTGGAAAGCAAAGCCAAATCCCTGCCCGCCATGGCACGGGATGCACACAGGGATGCTGGTGCTCATCGTTATTCCTTAGGTAAACACAGGCAAACACAAGGCAGGATTTGACAAACCAGAACTGATGGTGAACCTCAGCCCTTCCCACACCCAGCAGCACCGAGAAAAAGCTGATTTTTCTTTTTCATTCAACATGCTTCCTAAGGAACCTTTCCACAGCTGGACAGTCCTACTCCACATGGCAGCCTTTTCCAGAGGAAGCCTGGGGAACAGGCACAGTCTGTAGGGAAAGAAGATGTACAACCCCATGGGAGCATTCATGCAGCCACACATACACACACAGAGGCTTGGTATATCATGCATGTATGTGTGAATACACACACACATATATATGTGTATATATATATATATATCCCTCCCTGCTCAGTTTCCAGTGTAGATTTTCCAACCGTCGCTCCTCTCCCTCCGAAGTTGTGAGCTACCCTTTTTTTTTTTTTTTTTACCCTTTAACCTTGAAAATTAACCTAAAACACAGGGTGCTGTACACATGACTTACCCAAATAAATTGCATCCTTAATTATGAACACCCTCGGCTCCGCTGTGCTCCGGGCCACGCTGCCCCAGCGGACACCCCCCTCCTGATGAGTGGTTATTGAACACGAGAACAACAATCAACACTAATTAAATACTCAGCTGTTGAGAGGAGACAATGTTTATCAAAAAATGCAAGAGGAGGGGAGCGCATCTTCTGTTTTCTATAATTAGTTAGTGATATTCCCCAGGCGGTCTTGGAAATCGAACTCGGGTTTGTTCACATCTGTTTGGCACAGGCAGACAAAGGCCAATGTGGTCCTGGTCCCCCTGTGTGTCGTCCCCCCCCCAGGGCACGTGCCACAGCATCATCACTGGCCAGCAGAGGAAGGTCCCCCACCCTCCTCATCCCCTCACCACTGGGGATTAGGACATTCAAAGGGGAATGAGCCACCAGAGCAGCTGTTGCCTGCAGGGATCCCATCCTGGGCAATCCCAGGGATATGAGCTGGGAGGTGTCCCAGATGCTGAGAGAGGGCAAAAGGGGAGGGAGAGTGCACAAGGTGCCCACACCTTCCCTTGCACCCCGTTAAAACCAAACCCCTCATCAGCAGGAACGTCATTTTGAAAGCAAATTTACACCTTTTTAATGCTTTGCTATAATTCTTCAGCGGTTTTCAAGCAGGACAAGGCTGATCGTTTCCCTCTGTCTCACACTGTTACCGGCTTAAGGATCTACTCAGCAGCAGAGGACAAGAGTTAAAATTTCCCTGAAGGAGGGGAAATAAGGAGATTAGTGATCACTGAAGTCTGGGACAGCTCCAGATAAGGAAAGGCTGGTTTCAGAGTTTGTTCATGAATGAAGAACAACAGGAACTAAAACCCCCTCTGTCATACTCTGTACTCATCTATATTCATCCGAGCACTGCTGCACAGTCCCTGTCCCATAGATCCACACAGAATCACAGAATATCCTTAGTTAGAAGAGACTCACAAGGATCATCCAGTCCAACCCCTGGTCCTGCACAGACGCCCCAACAATCCCACTCTGTCCCTCAGAGCATCGTCCGAGCCCTCCTTGAGCTCTGGCAGCCTTGGGGCTGTGCCCACTGCCCTGGGGAGCCTGTTCAGTGCCAACCACCCTCTGGGGGGAGAACCTTGTCCTGAGATCCAGCCTGACCCTGCCCTGACACAGGCCACACACTAATATTCCTTCCCAAACACTGCACACAACTCAACGCTGACAAACGTTCTCCACGCGGCGCCGTCCCCAGCCCGACCCCGTGCCGGGAGGATGCTGGGGCGACGCTCTGCTGCTGGGCCAGCAGGAGCAGAGCCCTGGGGACCCCCCTGCCCTGTGCCTCCTCCCATTCCCTGCCAGCAGCCGTTGCTTCCCAGCCTGGGCCCCGCTCAATCCGTCAATACCGGGCACAGGGGCCGGGAAGGGCAGGAACGGCCCCGATCGATCGGCAGCGGCCGCCGGCCCTGTGGATGCTGCACTTGTTGAGTGAGGCAGCAGTGGAAGAGAAAGAAACCACGTTTAATACATTGCTCCTCCATCTGATGCCAACCCCAAAGGTGCAGGAGCGAGCAGGAGGGCAGCAGCATCTCCCAGTGTCTTGCAGAGGCTGAATAACGGCGGCAAAAGCCAGCGCTGGGAGCTGGGAAGAGCGTCCCTGTCACTGCTCTGGGGTGCACCTGACACTGCTAATGGCACATGGGAAAAAACAGATTAAAGCTCAGCAGGGCTCAGTGGCACCACTGGGCTCCCAGCCCCACACCCTGGGGGACAAGGGCTTCACCCCACTCACCTTGGTCAAAAGTTGGGGGTCAACAAGTGGCTTCCCAGGGCAAGTTTGGATGTTGCAACCAACAGCAAATTATACTTTCCTGGTATTTCTCATCCCAGGGATCTCAAACCACTTTTATTGAGATCAAGGATTGATCCATACTGCCTCCCTAGGGCACGGAGAAGGACCTGAACCCTCCAGTCACAGATGGGGCACTGCTGTGGGTGGACAAGCCAGGACAAGCTGGGATGAGCCAGGACACTCTGGCAGAGCAGAACCTGCTGCTGCTGTGGATGTGCTTTCCAACTCGCTCGCTCATGGCCTCAGAGCTCCGGGTTTATATAACCAGACTCAGAAACCTGTGCATTGCCCTTACACTCTGATCAAACCTAAATACCTACAATACTTCTGGTAGTAAACAATCTCCAAGACTCATTTCTTAGAGCAGCAGCAGATGGTCAAGAGCATTTCCTGAAATTGAATATTATAATGAATTTAGGATCAAAAAAATTTACATAATAATCTGGTTTAGATTCTGATAGTGAAGAAACCTACACAGAAACTGCTTCTTTTCAGCTACTTGAATTAAAGTACAGATCTCCAAGAATTTTAATTATAAACAAACTTTTTGCTCTTCCAGGTCCATGGAAGAAATTGAAAAATTAACTACCCAGAGAGGCTCAAGGCCACCCATCAGGCTCAATTCAAGTTTACCTCTCACGACCCGGCAGCTGGAGGGGGATGCTCAGGAGCTCAGCTCAGCTGGGGTTGTGCCTGTTGTGCCAGAGCTGAGGTGAGTTTGGCTGATCCTGTCGAGCCCCCACATCAACCTGCACAACCAGCATGATCCCACACCAGCGCAGCTCGGACTGGGAAGCTGTGGAGCTGCCCAGGGGAGTCAGGAGCTCTTGGACTGGGGCGGTGTTGTGGCCCTTGGGCGCTTTGCCACAGGGGTTCCAGGTCTGCACCCACAGCCAGGGATGGGGAAAGGGGTGGAAGGGAGGGGAGGGATGGGACAAGGCCATGCCTGCCAGGGAATTAGCCATGCCCAGATCCCAGGGAAGGAACCAGGATCCTCCAGATGAGGCACACCCATATCACTGGGAGCCGGGTCCCCCCGAACCTCCCGCTCATTCCCCATCCTGCTCGGGGCACCCGCAGTGACACAGTGGCACAGACACAGGGAGGGTTTGAAGCCCCTGTTGGGGTCATCTCCTCATCATCCTCATCACTGGCACTGGCACAGCCCTGGCCAAACCAGCCCCATGCCAAGGGCATCCCCGGGATGGGGCTGTGCCAAACCCACCCTGGGCCAGCAGCACAGTCCCCTCCATCCTCCCACAGCTGCTGGACCACAGGAAAATTTCCCTTCCCACCCTCATGCTGGGAGATGCACAGGGCCTTCCCTTTTAGAAAAGCAAATATTTAGTCTAGATAAAAAACCCTGAGAGCGTTTTCCCCAGGTAATACTGGTAACTAAAATAATCACATTCACTTTGCTGGTTTAATTTTATATTTCCATTTCTACCTTATCTTTTTTCTGCAAGCATCATTAAACCACACCATAACAAAAATACATGAACTGTTATTCTTTCCAGAGAAGCCATAAACCACCTCAAAGCTTTTCAAGTTTATTCTTATCTCGTACATCTTCCTCTGGTTCGGGGGTTTTTTTTCCCTTCATGCATTTCAGAAAGGTAGTTTTCCCTAATGTTAAGAATGGTTGCATTGAAAATGAGATGCTGCCTCTGAAAAGCCCCTCTGGAGGATTAAATAAGTAAAATATAGCCAGAAAATAAACTGGAACCTCATTAAAATAATTTTGCAAGGAGAAATCCTACTTTACAATAGGTTTTCAATATCAGTTAGAAAATTCTCAGAGTCATATATATATGTTCTTAATTCAGGACCTTCCATTAAAAAAGACATTACAGAGGGAAGTGAAGGGCCATTTAGTCCCCTTGTTTATATAAAAATGCATATTAGGCACAGATGCAATCTCCAGCAGAAGACTTGGGATACAGTTGGAATAAGCTGTGCTTTGCTGGAAGGTGCTAATGAGGGTTGGCAAAGCTGCCACCACCTTGTTCATTCTGCCAAGGAATGCCAGCCACTCTTGCATCCCCCTTATTTTTAACTATTCCCCACCTCCTGACCCCCCTGTGGAACCACTGGGGAGGGAGATGCAGTGGGGGGTTGCTGAGCCATCCCCTCTCCTGCTCCCAGGGCAGTCTGGGGCTGGGATGTGACACCTCACCAAGACCCTGAACCCACAGGCTGGGGGGACTCTTACCTTCTGTGCAAACCTTTTAAAGGCAGCTTTAAGAGTGCTAAGAAAGGAGGTTTATACCCCAGGTCAGGCCCTACAGCTTCCATCCTGTGCAAGGGCCCCTGGTGGAGTCGGAGATGGATCCATGGGACGAGCGGGATGTGATGTTCAGACCTTCCAAGAAAACAGCTGAGCTGCCACTTCCCAGGTGCAGGGCACACACACTGCTGAGGCTGCAGCTTCTAAAACAGGCCAGCTTAAAAATAAATAAATAAATTTAAAATTGGCAGGTTGAACTTTGCATCAATTCACAGTGTTCTGCTACGGTTTTAAAGTGCGTAAAACTATTGATCAGAGGCAAGGCAATCACTGCTGCCCGTGTTTACAGCCACGTGGAGGCCACAAGGAGTCATCACTGACCCACCCACACAGTTCCCATTCCCTCCTTCTGAGGGAAGAGCTCATGAGGAGGCTCCTCTGAGTGAGGCCACACACCCCTCCAGGGCTGGAGTCCTCCAAACCAGAGTCATGGTTAAATCATGGAAATCGCCAAGCTGCGAACAGATTTGGACATCCCACTTAACTAGAAGCTAAAACACAGGTGACCTGGGCATGTACCCCTGGTGTACTCACAAATAGTTCATCTCCAAAGGCTTCAAAAAGCATCCTTAGAGTAATTACTATTCCCTGTCCTTTGGAAGCACGAGAACTTCCTCAGGTACCTCCACACCTCCATCATTTTGAGCTGGGCCTTGAAACAGCTGCAATAATTAGAGTATTATTAGATTATTATTATTTCTAATCTCTATATATTAGATTATTAATAGCTGTAATTTAGGTGAGATATTAGGAGGAAATTCTTCCCTGGGAGGGTGGGGAGGCCCTGGCACAGGTTGCCCAGAGAAGCTCTGCAGTGACCAACCCTGAGCACGCACGACGTCGGGGCAGCAAGTTTTGTAGAGAATAAATATCACACTTCAATTTCATGGTAACTTAGGAGGGTTTACTGGCAAATACCATGGCTTTTACATGGTTCTACCAATTACCGAGCAATTACATGTAACCTAGATCTGGAGGACACATGGCAGCCACCTAATGCATTCCTCTCTCCTGGAAAAGAGAAAGGCAGTTAATAGAAAACATTCTTTTTTTTTTTTTTTTCATAATTATAAACCCCTCCACAATATCCCTGTGTGACATTATTAAAACTCCACGTCGATATGAAACCCAAAGCAACGACTGCCATCCCATTAACACATCAGCTGTGGGACGATCGATAAAAAATTTACTTTAAACTGCACCATATGTCGCTCCCCACAAAGTTTTATTATTCAGATTTGCCACTTTGTACCTCAACAACACCCCCCCCACCCCGTGCAATTAAATCCTGTTTAGCAGCACTGACCTTCCGATTTGAACTCGTCATTCCTGCAGCCGGTTTGGAGTTCTAACAGCAGTTATTTAAATAAGGGCACCAAAATGTCTGTGAATTAACAGTGGGGTACAGGGAGGTGTCCTGGGGAAAGCCCTCCCGTGCCTCTGCCAGCAGCTCAGCTCCCCTGCTGGAACAGGGAGAGATAAAAATAAAGGGGGGAAAAAAAACCCCAACAAACCAAACCCAAACCAAAGAGCGCCGGCACATTTTAACGTGTTGTAGCATATTTGTAAACATCGTTAATCACGGATTAGCAGATGGTAATGTTTAATTGCACCTGTGGAAGCAACAAGACCTCAAGGTTGATTACATTTACAAACCGGGAGCGGGGCTGTGGATTCCAGAGGTGCCCAGTGGGCAGCGTTCCCAGCTCCTGCCACCAGCTCGGGAAAGGTGTTCCCTGTCCCAGAGCCCTTCCAGCCTCCCACACCTCACCAGATCCCAAGGATGGATGTGATGGGACGGGGTTTTTTCGGTACCTTTGTGTTCTCCCCGGACTGAAGATAAGGCGGCGACGGCGCCCAACTCGCCTTCTGAGCCACGGAGGACAAATATTTTGCCACCGTGCTTAGAGACACTTTGGTTATTGAGAAATCATTCTGGAAGGGCAATTAGTAAATTTTAAAATCAATTTGGTAAATAAGGCTCTGAAAGGAATCCATGACGAGCAGCAGGGAGGGAAGAATTGACTTTCAAATTACACACACACACTTTATTCATATCTAAATATCAAAGGGGCTCTATGTACAAACAGAAGTAATCAGGAAACATGTTTTGATCTTGCTGATGTACACAAAAAATGACAATTAATGTCCTCCTTTATGATATAAAGCTGGGAGTTTCTTACAGTTACATTACAGGGACGATTATAGTCAAGCTTAGGGCTAAAAATAATGAAAGACTATAAAAACTACGTTTTAACATTTAAAAATATCCAGGAAATTATCTGGAGAGGCAGGCAATGATCCAATTAATGGATTGCATTTATTAGATCAGGGGCAAGTCACACAGCACCAGCTCCAGAGGTGGGAGAGTGGCAGAGGTCCCCGTGCTCCTCACGGCTCTCAGGATGGGGTTGGGCCAGAAAGACACAACAAGTACATCCAAAAGTCAGTGGAGGTGGATCCCAGTGGAAGAAAGCAGGGCTAAAAACTTACCACTGAGGGAAATGGGATAAATGTGAACAGCAGAGCTGTCCAGAGTGGGATTCACTGCACCCAGAAGAGCCCTGAGTTGCAGCTCTCAAGCACAAAAACTCAAGGCTGCAGCCCCAGAATGTGCTCAGGTTCCTGCCTCTGAAAACTCAAGCCTCAGGCAACTCCCAGTAAGCCTTGTCTGCTGCTCCAGTGCCAAACCAAGGTGCTCTGTGGATACAGGACTGGGAAATCTGCAGGGCAGGAGTGATGGACAGGCAGGAACTTCAATGTACCCCTCGCTCTGCAGGCAGAGCTGCTGTGGGCACTGAGGTTTCAAAGCTTTTTGGGAGCCTTCCAGAGGTAAAGGAGCTGTTCCATGGTTGCTCACCTGCCTCCTCGTTGAGGGGCTGAGCAGATGGCTGAGCACAGACTGACAGCACCCAGCCTTCCCAACCACACAAAGCCATGAAGTGCCTCCTCTGTTACAGCACTGCTCAAATTAATTTAAAAAAAAAAGGCAATAAAAAGGGAGAAATAGCAGTGAGATGGGAAATAAATACACTTACCTATGGGTCAAGAATAAAGAAGCAGCTTTACCCTGATCTCTGCTGCTCCAGAGGAAGGATTCAAGTGCTGAATCTTTGAATCTTTGAAAAAGGAGCAAATCTGAGCCACGGGCACCCTCTGCTGGGGCAGCCACGGCTGGCAAGCAGCACCACGGGGCTGGCTGAGGCCTCCAGCCTTTTCATTTCAGCTTCAAAAGAGAAAAAAGGGCACACTCAGCCCCCAAAATGCATCAGTTGTCACCCCACACCGCACCAGTTCGTGGTTCTTCAGTGACCAGTTCGTCTTCAGATTCGGGCAACAAAAAACCCTGTTTGCACAACAGTGTTGTTTTGGAGGGATTTGGGGTTTGTCCTGTGTGGGCACAGCTCAGGACACCTGTCCCCACACCAGGCACTCCCTCCATCACAGCCACAGCAGTGAGTCCTGGACACCTTTCAAGAGCTCCTTGTCCTGTCCTGTGCCCCATCCCAGGCACTTGGGGTGTCCCCAGTCCCACAGCACCCACCAGCCAGACCCTCCCAGGGAAAAAACCTCCACATCCACAGACCAGTTGACAGACATCATTTAGCTCAAAGTCCTAATTAGTCACTCAGAGTGATTTACTTGTTCATTTGGAAGTGGGGGAGGGGGCAGACTAAGCAGAATTGTTTGAAATTATCCCTAAAGGGCACAGTAAATTAAGTGTTAATGAGGAATCCTATGCAAAGGGCCACAGTAGCTAAATAAAATAATTAAGGTGCTAAGTGATAACATTCTTTTGGTTCTCAATAATTTAGCCAGTCTGGTTTACATCCAGGATATTTGCAAATGAAGCCAGCCCCACCCCAAAGCCATCAGCAGGATGGTGGTGCTGGGGCAGCTCAGCATCCAGTAGGATCAGGCCCACCACGGAAAGGAAACTTTCCTGGAAAAAGATCCCTATTCCCACCTGAATGAAGTGCTCTGATAATCACACTCTGGATTTATCCACGACACAAAATGTATTGATTCGAGTCTACAGCAAACTTCACAGGAGCTTTATTTCCACGGGCTGCGTGTTTTCCCCACTGTTTTCCAACAGCTCATTCCCATCCCTCGGCAGGGCTGCACACCTGGTTTACAGCCAAGCACAGAGAAAGCACCTCCTCATGAGGAAGCCCCTGCTGAGGGTTCCAAAGCCCAGCTGGCTCTGAGCAGCTCCCTCTCACTGGGTGGTGGGCTCAGGGTGGGCACAGGGCTGGTCTCAGTGGCAGCACCAGCCGAGCACTTTCCCCCTACGGCCCAAATTCTCTCCGCAGCTCAAGCGATGCACAACGTCCCCTGTGCAACAAGCAGGAAGCTCACAGCCACCCCTGGGTGCTCCTCCTGCCAAAACTGAAGGATACAGCTGGCTGCTTTCAGACCTGGCTTGGTCTCCCTTCCCTGGAGCTGCTCCTACCGGGTGCTACCCAGGACATGAGGGCACTGAGCCAGCGATCTGGGGGCATCCTCTGCCAGCCCAGATGCAGCTCAGGTCACTGGGGCTCTGCCTGTGACCTGCAGAGGATGGTGGAGACTCTGGGAAGAGCTTTTCCATATCCACACCGAGCAGAGCCAGGGAATGCCGAGCAGCTTCCCCCACCACACCAAGAGGGTTTCAATCTCCATGCCTCCGTTTCTGGCTGCAGATGAAGTGCAGGAGGATACCTGGAGGAAAGTAAAAATAAATAAATATTATGAGGGGGTTTTTTTAAAAAAAAACCCACAAGAAAATCGTTCTGTTGGCCTGGATGTTTGATTTTTAAAGCACAGAAGTCTGGAGTTCAATGCCTTTGTGCTCAGAACTGCTCTTACCAGTGGCAACAGAGACGTTGAGGGAGTCGATGCCAGGGTGCAGGGCTCTGCCAGGGGGGATGGCCAGCATCTGGTGGCACAGGAGCTGTGTCTCCAGGGAAAGGCCCTCCCCTTCACTACCTGCAGGAGAAAGACACTGCTCACAGCTGCTGCCACGTCCCTGTCCCCCCTCCTCAGCCCAGTCCTTGCTGATGCTCTGTCACACCTACACCCCTGTCCTCAGCTCACTAGGAACCTCACCAGCTCCCACAGAGCAACAGCCAAGAGCTACCAGAGCTGAGACAGGCACCTTACTACCCTCCCTTCCTGTCTCCCTGCATGTGTTCTCCACCATCAGGAGTGTTTTTGAGGAATACCTGTGCAACACACCTGCACACAGCACAGAGCCTTGTCTGAGCGCCAAGAGCTGTGCCAGCAGAGAGCTGCCCGTGCCCACGGGCTGCTGGCACTGGGACAAGGCAGGCAAGAGGCCACAGAACTGCTCTGGTCCAGCAAATCCCCACATCCCTATTGCTGGTGACGGGCTCAGCCTTCCCAGCACACACACCACCGGCGGGGTGCAACTTGTGCATGCAGACAGTTTAACCAGAGGCTTCAATTGATTAGTTGTTAAACCATCCAACAGCCCTGATATGTTTGGGCTGATACACTGGTGAAACAGAGTTGAAATCTATCCCAGGTCATTAGTAGTTGTTTGACTCACACTGTCACAAAGGGAAATGGAAAGGGAGAGGCTTTAAACAATCCTGTGCGCAGACAAGTGAAAATGCAGAGGACCAGGGACCTCCCAGCCCGCTTGGCTCCCCAAAGAATTCTTCCACATTCATTATTTAGAGCTACACAGACAGTTACACAGCTGCAGGAATAGCCAGCTCGTTCCAAAGACCGCTGGCAAAGCAGGCTCAGCATGTGGGAGCCAAACATTCCCCTCCAACAGCCATACCCTGACCTGGCTGAACCCCAGGCAGGGTGACACCAGGAATCAGAGCCAGGCCTCCCACAGCCCAACCTGCCTCTTCACCACTACACTGTGGCTCTCCAGGGATGCTTAAAAAAAAACCCAAAAATAGCATCCTACTTTTTCCTGATTCAACACAGAAAAGTTTTACAACCTACAGTCATATTTGCCTCCTGAGCCTGTCAAACCACACTCCCTTGGGACTCTCCAACTGGGACAGCAGCAATTGCCAGAGGTGCAATGGCTCCTGGAGCAATCCCCTCCTGTCCCTGATAAGGGTCTTACGATTCCTAATAAAGGTACCAATTTTGCTTCCAGCTTTTACAAAGCTTTTTATGGATCTAGCTGTTTAAAATAATTAGGAACCATAAATTCAGGGCAAAAAGGCTTGCACAGTGTGGCACGAGGGAGGGAGCATTGACTGAACCAGATTAAATCCTGGTTTATACTGGTGAACAAAACACTTCCCGCTTCAGATCTTTAACTTCCATCTCTTAGCTTTGTTCCTCACTGAAAGGCTTCAAAGCCCAGTGTTAGAGCTTGGTGAAATGATAAAACAGGTTTCCTGCCCCGCTTACAATCAACACCACCAACAACTGCAGTTCCCCAGCGCAGGAAGTTCCAACCCAGGCAGCAGCAGCAGCAGAGAAACACACAAAATGAGCATCTCCACAAAACCACCGACCCCGTGGACAGCCTTAAACCCCGAGCCACAGATTGCAGGTCTGAGAGGAGCAAATCACCCAGACACTCTTCTCACTCAGCCCTCTAAGTGCTCCCCATCTGTTCCTGCTCACACCAGTCTCCCAGTCCTGAGGGCAGCCAGCCTGCCTGGCACCCCCAGCAGTGACTGCAGAGCACACAACATTAAGCTGGACTGTCCAAATCACTCTCTGCCAAGCCAGCCAGGATGCCAGGAGGGTGAACTGGGAGCCTGCAAATGCTTAACTTACAAGACAATCTGTGTGGTGCCAGGAAGCTCAGTCCCAGGCTGAATTATCTCTGCTGCTCTCTGCAGCTGCAGGAACGCTACATATTCAGATCTAGGACGTTTCTCCCAACAACCTCAGCACCAGATGACTGTAATGTTCAATTTTCTTTCCAGAGAAGAGTTAGTGCTCAGCAGAGAGTTGAAATCATTACTGCTGCAAGGTCTGGGAGCTCTCCTCATGCATCTACCAATCAGCCTCCAATCTCCCCTGACAAAAGGATATTTGGACTTTTTCCTGGAGAAATCTCTCATAACTCAAGGTAACGACACCGCTGCCACTTTCACCCCCTTCCTTTCTGCGGGTGTTGTCGCCGTCTCCGGGATGCATTTCTCCGTGGTCCATCAGCAGTGCTGCCAGCCCTGCCTGCTCCCCCCTGTAACACAGCTCCACACGTCTTGTAGAGATGCCAGATTTGTCTTGTCAGGATTTCCAGGGGTTCAATAAACATTTTAATTAAAGGAATGTCTTCTGAGCCAAGATAACCGCGGCACGGGGGGCAGGATTACAGCCCCTCCCTGGCTCGTGGCCAGCACCACTTCCAGGTGGGAAAGCTCAGAGCAGCTCCTGTGGCAGGTGACACGAGGTGGGGGGACACAGCACAGCCACACACAGGTGCCTGGAGCAGCACTTCTGGGGGAGTTTTGTGTCTCTGACTGCCACAAAGCCATTCCTGCCCTTCCTTTCAGCTTCTGGGAGGCTGCACGACCCCAAAGTCTGCCCACAAAAGCAGCATCCTCTGCCAGTATCCTCTGCACTGAGGGAGCAGAAAAGCCCTGTAGGAATTAGGAAGGTCACGGGCTCAGGGAAGTGGCACCCACTGCTCCAACAGGGAAAGGTTACACCTGCTCCTGCAGCCAATACCTCCTGCCTTCTCCTGGCTGTGCAAAAACAACCACTGACTGCTCCCTGTGATGGTCCCTGTGCCCCCAAAGCCCAACCTTGCATTCAGACCACGGCAAACAAGAGCTCCTCGTGATTCTTTCCAGACCTGGGCACAATATATTCCTGTTTTTTTAAGAGGAAACATGACAGAGCCATGACATGGCACTGCTCACCATCACAGCCCCTGCGCAGCAGGAGCAAACAGGCACTTCTGGGGCTCCCCCTCACCTCTGGGGTTCACCAACACAGGAAATCCAGGCTTGGGGCTCCAGGACAGCACCAAAAGCAGCACAGAGCACAGTTCAGAACAGCACACTGTGGCTGCCCTGCCCCAGACCCGTCCTGGCACTGAAACCCAGACCCTCTGCACCCTGTGCACCCACACAAACTGCTTGTTCCTGCAGCTCCTACTGGGAGGCTTCTCAGCTGCCCCTGCTCCTCTGGGTCCCTGTTTTTTCCCAGATCATTCCCTGGCTCCTGCTCTGCTTTCCTTTTCCAGACAAAGTGTGATGAGACATAACAGACCTGCAGGCTTGCAGTGAAACCTGCCCCTGGTGGTTCCCTCACACCTGCACTCCCACCCAGCCCACAGCTCTGGGAATTCAAATACCTATTACCACGATAAGGGGTTTATCCCACCGAAATTCCAAGCAACTGATGACAGGAACATCTTCCACATCCTCAGGTTTGCTGACTGTTCCCACCACTTCCCAGCCTTCTGCAGTTTTAGCCTAGAAAAGGGAGGGGAACAAATATTAAAGAGCTGCCAATTTTTCAAGCTTAAAAAGAAAATAAGTCATGTATGAAAATACATTGGTGGGGTTTTTTACATTTTCAGTTAAGCTGATTGGTTTTTCTGAGGGTTTTTTTTGGCATCCTTTGAGTTTTTACCACCAAAGTCCTCCCACTATCAGCACACACAAACCTTGACTTAAGAAACAACAACAACAACAAAGTAATTTTCCTTCTGGCATTTATTCCAGTTCAGTAAGCAAACAAACAGCAACTGAAAAGCTTTTTTTTTTTTTCTGCCCGTGCAACAGTTCTAGGAAGGGTTTTTTTTTTGCCAGGAAAACATGCAAAAAGAGTAGTGTTAAACAAATTAGCATAAGGTTAATGCACAGAGCAGTGCAGTGGAAGTTCTCGGGTGCAGGCTCAGCCACCAGAAGCCCACAGTGACATTTGCAAACTCAGATGCCAAAATTCAGCTCACACAAAAGGCAGGGCACTCAGCCCCTCACATAACCAGAGAACCAAACCTCCCTCCTGCACCCTGGTAAAAAGAGCCTTAGTTATTTGTGTTGGAAACCCATTTTAGCAATAAAAGAGCTGCTGCTTCTTGCCAGCCTCATTTCCTGGGAAACTGGCACTTTTTACACAATGTTATATCAAATTTACTCCAGCCAGGCAATGCCAGGGGTGAGGCCTGTGAGTCCAGGTCCAATTAAACGATCTGCTGCAATGGCTCAAACTGTCAGTAATTCAAGCTTTACAGTAACAAAGTGATTCTTCCAGCTTTTCAATTAAATATCAGTGTTCTGCAAAGGGCCCTATCTCACCTCACTGCATAGGTAACAGTGTAAAAGGATTCCCAGCAGCTCAGCAGCCCTGTTTTCTCCTCTGTTCCCTGCTCCAAAGGCTGCCCAATGCTGCCATCGTGTGCCTGGGCCCTGGGATGCTGCCTCTGCCACAGCTCCAGTCTCCAGGGAGGGAAGGGAGACAGATCCCGGCATACTGAGCTCACAGCCAGACTGTGGGAGAGCCACAGGGTTATCCTGCCACCACCAGCTTCCAGGAAAAACACTCACACCCCATCCCCAGCTGCTGGAACGGGGCTGGAAGGGGGTTGTGCCTGTCACTGGTGGTCCCACAGCACAGACCACCGGCAGCAAACAGGAGTGCACAGCAGGAGCACAGACACTGCAAACAACTCAGTCCTCTTCCTGATCCAGACATGCAATATTTGACTTTTCTTGAAAGGAAGGGGGGGAAAAAAAACCCCAGTGAATCATTCTACCTTCAAAAAGCTCTGGAGATTATCTGTGCTGTAGACATCGAAGACCTCCATCGCTCCAGCGCTGGCTTTGCTCACTGTCGGAGTCAGGGGGCAGCTGCAAGGGAAAAATAAAGTGTCATACAAGAGCAAAAAAAAAGGAAATTTTGTCCCTTTATTCCCTTCTATTGCCTCTGCAGCCCCACTCCAGCCAGTCCACTACAGATCCTGCTCACTATAGGGCTGTGTTTTCCTGTGGAGAGTAGGAGGGCTCAGGAATTCACCCAGGAAAGAGGTCCCAGCAGTTTTGTGCAGATGGGACAACTGGAACACGAAATGGGTTAAAACAAGAAGTGACCAGAGAGGGTTCCTTCCCAGCCTGGAATACCACATCCCTCAGCAGCCACCCAACACCCTGCTCCCCAGCTCAGCCCCCGGAAAGCTCTTCGGAGTGATGCAGGCTGGAAACCCCTCTGGGAGCCAGCAGGGGAGGAAAGAGGGGCTGCAGGAGCTGATGCTCAACCCCGTACCTGTTCCTGTGGCTGGTCACCACTCTGTCCACCCCCAGGAAATAGGCGGAGCGCAGCAGTGCCCCCAGGTTCATGGGGTCCTGGATCTGCTCCAGCACCAGCCAGATCACCTGCCGCTTCCCACTGGCTTCGTCCCCCAAACCGGGCGTTTCGGCGTCCTCCAAACGCTTGAAGCGGAGCGGGGCGGCCTCCAGACACACTCCCTGGTGGACCTGACCCCTGCAGAGCTCGTCCAGCTCTCTGCGCTGGACGTGCAGCACCGGCACCCCGCGGGCCGTGGCCTGGAGCACGAACTCGCTCATCACGGGCCGCCGGGAGCTGCTCTGCTTGAGGAACAGCCTGAACAGGTCCCTGCGCGCCTGGCTGAGCGCCAGGGAGCACGGCCCGACCCCGAACAGGATCTCCGAGCCTTTGGTCCTCTCCAGCCGCAGAGGCTTTCGCTCCATCCCTCTCCTCGCCCTCGGGAACTCATCCCGCTGGGACAGCCACAGCTCCCGCCCGGTTGCCGATCCCCGCCCGGCCCCTCCGTGTCCCGGCCGGGGGTTTCCCCGCGGGGTCCCCCGGGAGCCCCCGGAGCCGGGAGCCGCTCCCGGGCCCCGCGGGAGGGATGCGGGGGGACCTTCCTCGGGTGGGGGCGGCTGCCCGCGGGTGGAGCGGTGCCGGAGCCCGCACAGCCCCCGGAGCCCGCACAGCCCCAGGGCGCGGCACACACGGGGCAGCAGCGCCCGCTCCATGGGCGCCCACGGGAAGCCGCGAATCCTTCCCAAGGGAACGCGCGCGTGGGGAGGGGAGAACACCGCGCCCCCGCTCCAGACCCGCACAACACGGGCACGGACAGGGGCTGGGAGGAGGAGGAGGAGGAGGAGGAGGAGGAAGGAGGAGAAGGGGGGATCTCCCGACCCCGCCGGACCCGCGTGGGACCCCCGAGCACCGCCCCCGCCCCGCCCCGCCCGCTCCGGTTCCGGCCCCGCCCCGCGCGGCAGCGCCGCCTGGCGGCGGGGAGGGGAACACCCCGCGACACCCCCCCTAATGAACAGGAGCTTAATTAACAACGAAACGCCTTTAACCGCCTAATCGTGGCGTTTATAAACGCTAGGGGGAAAACAGGGAAGGGACTGGCCCTGGTCTAGCCCGGGTGGTTTTAATATGAGGGATAAAATGAGCGTGTGAACGGCGGTGACACACACACCCCCCCGGTGGGGGTTTCTCCGTGACCCCCGTTCCCAAAGGGAACCCCCAAAGGATGGGAGCTGTCCAAAGGGCACCTCTTGGGTGCGACAAGATGCTGTGGCCACGGGGATCCCCCTGAACCTGCAGCTTCGCACCAAGATGCTGCAGAGTTTGCAGAGACGGGCAAAAGTGTTTCAGTCCTTTTCCATTTCATTAGTCTGAAGCGTTGAAGTTACACCAGGCATCAAAAATATCATCAGATTTCTTTAACGATTTCAGAGATCTTAAGTAGAATCATGTTTTGCTCCCGGTTACCAGAGCCAACTGTGTTCATGGTTCTTCTCCCCAAAAAGTGAGAGCTGAGATTATAATATCTATATACAGAGATATATGTATATGTGAGCTGAGCTCACAGATCTGCCAGGTCACATTTGCCTGAGGTACAGCACTTTTAATAGGAAAATAATTCGGATATTCATTACTTATCTGCAAAAACTTTGTATTTCAGTGACTGCAAAGCTGAGCTCAGGAATGGCCTCTGTGCTTGGACAACCTGGAAGGGGACAGGGGAACAAAACGTCTTCAGTTAACAGAGACAATTCTGTCCCTAATCCAGTCCGAGTTTTCCCCCATTTCTGATCCCAGGCCCACCCCTTTCACAGTTTAGCCAAACCCAGCCCACCTGGGGAGTTCAGGGAGCCCCTCTGGAGTTGTGGCTCCATTTGACCAGGGACAGGTGAGTCCAACCTCCATGGGTTACCTGTGAGACACCTGGACGCTGTTCTGCTCCAGAAAGTAATTGCGTTTATTCCCATAAACAACCACAACGTTTCTGTTTGGATTTGTCACTAAACAGAGCTGGGAACAGTAAAAAGGCTGTTAATGCTTTAACACAAAAAATGACAAAACGCACGACGAGCCACAGTGTGCCTCTCTTTTTATTCTTTATTTTAACAGCTCACAATTAGAAACCTACTGATAAATTACACAGTTGATCCTCCTGTTTGGGGGTTTCAAATGCCTCGAGAGTGGTGTCCCAACCTCATCCCAGGAAGGTGTGGCTGGAGGTGCCACCGGATTCCCCGAGGCCGAACGACCCGCACCGAACCCTCCGCGGGCTGCGCTTCATGGGGGGGGTTAACGGGCAGCAGGAATTATCCCCTAGAAACACACTGGAAATGGAAAAATATACTGCACATAATTTCAAGACTTGGCAAATGTTACAAATGTTCTTGGGGTGGGTGGGGGGAAACCAAAACAAAACGACTTCCAGGGCCGCGGGGCAGCCAGGTTGTGTTTGCAGGGAGCAACTACCCAAACTGGCTCTTCTTGAGCAATTCTCTCCAAATCCTCCTTTCACAGGGAGATAAGTTAGGTCCCTCCTCAGCCATGCATTTCAACATCTGCTGAACCTTGCACACAGTTGCTGCCACCAATTCAATGTTTCACCACATCCCTGCTTGGTTATTTTTTTCCTTCTCAGAAGTTCCCCATTTCTCAATTTTTTTTTTTCTTTTTTTTTTTGGCCTCCAACTCCCAGTTTAACTCCTTTCTCTTAAAAAGATGGCACACACTGCACAGAGCACCTGCTGGATTTGTTCTCTGCAGAGAACCCACACAAAGCCACGGCCTCAACAAGCTGGAGGAGGGCAGTGCACTAAGGTCATGCAAGAATTTCACCCACAGTAAATTAAAAAGCCAGATCCAGAGAGGAGGCTCTGTGCACTTGTCAGCAGAAAGTGGTGACAGATGAGGAATGGACAGAACACACCATGGGCATGTGTTGATAAACAGGAAAAGAAAAGGGGCAAATTGCCTTTGTTTTGCCATTATGAAGGTACATTTTGCCAGTTTTCTCCTTGTATCCTTCCACAGCTGCTCACCTTTGGCACAAGGAATTCTAGGTATCACAAGATTTCATTAATAATAATACTTCATACAACACTCAGCACTTACACAGCGCTTCTCGTGGTCAAAGTGCTTTACAAAAGCTTGTGAGTCCTCACAACACCCCTGTGAGGTAGGTAAGTATTATTATCCCCATTTTACAGATGGGGAAACTGAGGCAGAGAGGTAAAAGTGACTTGCCCAAGGCTGTACAGGGAGTTGAACTCGTGCTGTAGTGGCCCAATTGCGGCCTCCCTGACGGTGGGGGTAACACAGATGAACTCCCAGAGCTCTACTCGTGTAAGCCAAACCATCCAACCCAAATTTCTCAGGCTCTCCATCCTCTGCTCTGACCAACTGACCCATCCCAGCTCCACCTGAACCAACACTTGCCCTCAGAAACACTGCACAGGGTCCAGCAGGAGCGGATCTGAAATCTTAAGGCAACGTGTCCAACAGCTCCAGAGAAGGCTGGACACACACAGACCACACTGCAAAGAGTCCCAGACAGCTCCAGTGATCTCCAGCTCTGCAGGTATCTGCTTTGAGGCCCATCCTCTTCTCCCTCAACAGAGTAAACCCAGAGCAAAACACTGGGGCTGCACCAGTGCAGCACTAACACGAGGTCTGGCCCAGCCCTTCCACCTGCTGCTTTGTAGGCAAACACCCCTACAAGTCTCTTTTCACTTCAGACACCTTCAGACGGTTCATTTCACTCTCTCTCTCTCTCTCTCCGAGTTTGTATCTCTCCTCATAAACAAACTCCCAGCATTTCCAGCTCCTCAGCACCAGCATTTCAACAGCACCAGACGTCTTTCTAAGACTGATCCACGTTTCCAGAAAAGTGTCAATGCATGCAAATATCACATACAGAACATCGAGAGTGCTGGGAGATGATACCACGGGTAGAGGTGATCACAAGACAGCACACGTTTAGTTTTTATTAAAAATACCAAACAACTCACTCTTACTGTAACTATGCCACTGAGATTATCGTTCTAACCTGCACAAGTACAGGTACTTTTCCTCCAACTATTTACCTACCTAGAAAAAAAGAGAAATATCAAGCACACACATTTATACTTCCTCAAACTTGGCAGGCATGATCCATGTGAAGGGGAAAGGAGGGCTGGGGCAGGTGGGGGCGGTTGTATGCTGGGTTTAGGGCAGTGGAATACAAAAGAAATAGAAAACACCACATGCATCATCACCATCAGTAATCAACCTGATGAAAATAAACCCAAATATTAGATGGATTCATGTACGACATCCACTGAAAATCTCAAACCCTAAGCACACCGAAGCTGGCAAACACCTTGTGCCACTTCACCTAGGTCCAGACACAGCATCAGCAACTAAGATCAAACAAACCTTGAAAAGAAAGCAAAAGGAAGAATAAACCAGCCTGGAGACAACAATCTTCCACAAACCACTTCCCCTGCATTATTATCGAATACATTTTACTCTTAAGCAGTTTCACAAAGGAGTGGGGGAGAAAAGAGACCCACTACTAGTTGTTGTTTGCTTTCAAACTGGCTCAGCACCAGCACCAGCTCAGAGAGAGGGAGAGAAAAATAATTCTTCAAACATGATCCTTGGTACTTGATTAAAAGGTTGCCAGCCAGCCTTTGACACCCTGGATTGCCAGAGGGTCCGAAGTGGAGTGGATGCACTGTGCTGCTCGAGGGCCTCTGCACCCGCTACGAGATCTGCTCCGTGGGCCTCATCTGTATATCTCCAATCTGGAAAAGAGACAACACAGGGTTTCACTGGAGCCCATTGGAAATGCTGCACTGTAGAGAAAGAGGCAAAGGTGAATGTGCCTGCTCTGCCTCCAGCAGGAGGGATGAAAGCTCAAATGTGCACAGGAAAGGTGCGAGGGGACGGTGGCTGCGAAGTGTCGCGGCTCACGTCTGCAGTTTGGTCCTGCTCCCAGAGGGCCAAGCAGCAGCTCTGCCCCAGCAGCCACAGGCAGGACCTTTTATCTTTCAGCCACAGGCAGGACTTTTTATCTTTCTAGGACAAGAAGGCCAGTCATCCCCACGGATCCAGTGTCAAGACGGCCACGTCTCGCCCCAAGGAGCAGAGTTCACCCAAGGGGCTGTTCAGCCTCTCGTGATCAAAGTCTGCTTTCACAACAGGAGCTTTCATGTTGCACGTGGTAAACACTGACACTGCTCCTGCCTCCCCCTGGCTCCAGCTCAAAGCTGGTCACCTATTCCTTGTTCCACAGGAGGGAGTCCCTGAGGCAGCACAAGCATCTCACACACCCTCGGGGAGGTGCTCAGCGCTCGGCAGGATCAGGCCCAACACGTCATTTGGCGACTGGCACAACTCGAGACTCTCAGCAAACCTCAGATGGCACCATCCAAAAGGGCAGAATGTGCCCATATCCCTCATATTCCTTCTGCCTTGCACAGTCCTCCTCTGCAGTCACAGAATCATAGAATGTCCTGAGCTGGAAGGACCCACAGGGATCACCCAGTCCAGCTCCTGGCCCTGCAGAGACACCCCAACAATCCCACCCTGTCCCTCAGAGCGTTGTCCAAAGTCTCCTTGAGCTCTGTCAGCCTTGGTGCTGTGCCCACTGCCCTGGGGAGCCAGTTCAGTGCCCAACCACCCTCTGGGGGAAACAACAGAGTCAGCTCAGCCTTTGCTGGATCCACAGGACTGTGACCAGTCCGAGCAGTGCAATCCCAGAGCCCAGGAACTGCAATCCCAGAGCCTGAGCACTGCAATCCCAGAGCCCAGGAACTGCAATCCCAGAGCCCAGGAACT
>JAWWLV010000053.1:1924432-1937134 GCA_035041135.1 Platyrinchus mystaceus
AAAGCAAGAACATTTCAGTATTATTCTGCTCATTATCAGTCCATTATCTCTCAATCTGTTCAATCTATCATCTACTGAGGGAAAATCATTATAAAAGGACTGACCCTCCTAATTAAACAGTTGTGACAGAGCTTTCAAGCTATCGGGGTTGGAACTAGGAAGGTCCCTTTTAGGGATCTTTAATGCCCCTTCCAACCCAAACCATTCTATGATATGGAGCTCAGAACTCTGCTTTTCACTGGGAGATTTTAAGAGGCCAAAACAAGTTCAGAAAGCACCATAATACATAAATGGCAACAAAATTAACCTGAACACTTGGCAGAACCATCAACCAAGGTTGTCTTTCTATTTCGCATATTTGAACACCTCAATGGACAAGCAGTGAACAACGAACTAGAAGACACTGGGCAGTTTCTCTCTTTAAATGCACTTTAAAGTCAAAAGCACGGATGGAACCTCGGCTACTTCGAAGCGCCGTCTCCAGAGCCTACCGACACTCACAGTCACGAGTTCACCAGGCAGCGAGGAGGCACAAAACCACTTTGGCAAAGGACATTTGAGGGATAAAATAAAGAAGCAAAGCGCTAGATAGCCCACTCTAGCCAATTACATACTCATACCCTCCTGCGAACTCGGGCTCGGCCCTCCCCAGGAGGTGGGCGATGAAGTCGGTCTCGCAGCACACGTGGATGTGGCGCTCGTGGGGGCAGCAGCGCAGCCCCTCGTACAGGGCAGCACAGTAACCCTTCTCCTTGCTGCAGTCCAGCTCCCCGATGAGGATGTTGTAGGCACGCAGCACCTTGTTCTTGCAGTCGGTGCAAAACCTGCGGGAAGCACAGCGCGACCGGCTGACCCTCCGAGCCCACCCGAACGGGGGCACGGGAGCTTTGTGTCACTTCAGAAGGTAAAACAGTAAGATTTTGGCTGTAACTGCAGTTACAAATTCCTCCAGAGTGTCAGGCACTGATCTCTGCTCTGTGGGGATCAGGGACAGCACCCAGGAATGGCTGGAGCTGTGTCAGGGCAGGCTCAGGTTGGACCTCAGGGAAAGGTTCTTCCCCCAGAGGGTGGTTGGCACTGACCAGGCTCCCGAGGGCAGTGGGCACAGCCCCAAGGCTGCCAGAGCTCCAGGAGGGTTTGGATGACACTCTCAGGCTCATGGGGATGATCCTGTGCAGGGCTGAGGGTTGGACTCGATGATCCTTGTGAGTCCCTCCCAGCTCAGCACATTCTGGGATTCTGCCTGTATGTATTATCCCACCTATCATATATAAACTAAGTAATAAACTGCCTGTATGAATCATCCCACCTATCATATATAAAAGTCTGGGTATCAAGACTTTCATGCTCCAAAGCAAAAGGTAAGCTAATTGTTCATATGAAGAAGTTCCTGCAGGGATATGGATATGCAATTCCACCTTCATTCAAAGATCAGAAATCTAACATTGCTGAAACTAAGCTGAACCCTTAGTACAAGCCAGGAAAAAATCCCTCTCAAGGAACACACTCCAAGTTACCTTACAGCAATTATTTAAAGTGTACTCAAGTGATAAGAAATAAGAAAAAGTTTCCTCTGTTGCCCCTGCTGTACAAGAGCAGTGTTTGTTTCCACTACAAACACCTTTAAGCATATTTTGAATTATTAGATTACTGTGCTGATAGCCAAACAAGGTTTATTTATAACACCACACATTCATTTTAAACATGTGACAGCTCATGTGTGAGAAGAGCACATTTAGGGAGTCTGTTATGATTAAAATGCAACCAAATTAAGCTCATTCTATATTATAAGAGGAGTAACCTTCAAGAAGCTACAAAACCTCTTGCTGCATTACTCTAAAAACGCAAGTCAGACAAGCTGCTCATATTTCAGCTTGAAAAACTGGCTCTCTGTGCCAGCCCTGGATGGTGTTTTCCCCTTTCCCAGCGTGTCCAGCTTGACAACACCAAGTCAAACACATTTTGCTGTGTGACACAGCCACGATACCTGCCTAGTTTCTGTGGTGAAAGCAAAGAAAACAGCAATATTACTGCAGGTTAGCAGCAGGAACGCTGCCAAAGCCGTGTTTAATGTCACAGGAGATTAAAGTTATTTTGTTTCCAAAGTGTTATTTCCACAGCACCGCCACCCCCGCACCCATCTGTGCCCCCACAGTTCATATCAGAACCTTGAGACTGCTGGAAATGAAAACTTTTTAATCAGCAGGGCAGCTACTGCACACATGCAACTGTAATTTAGTGGCTTATTTTTGCCCTGCAAGAGAGACTTAAAAGCACCAGCACTGCAAGTCATAAACAACTGGTTTAAAACAGTGATTTACAGGCAACACCAAGCCTAAAATCTGCTTCTGAACTGGCACATACTCCCTGAAAGCCTAAGAGCATAATCCAAGTGCAGGCTACTTGTGAAAGAGTGAATGAATATACACAGTTTTAGTACATTAAATCGTAAATTAATCCTAACCAAAATAATTAAGACAAGCAGCTGTGACTTCACCCGAGGTCTCCACATCTCCCCCACCACAACCTGGAGCAACAGGGAAAACACAAGGAATATTCCACCAGCTTTGTCTCATTTAGGGTCCTCTGTCACCACCAGGCTGAGATCTTCAGTTTTAAAAGGCCATCACAGGAATCCTCTGCACATTTAAACACTGTGTGAACATACTTATCACATACTTAGCACATCTTTAAAAACGCTGATGTCTTGCTGAAAAAAAACCCTTTGTTCCCTTCACGTACCTGTGTTTTCGTAGGTAGGTTTCTAAGGTTTCTAAAAGACAGCTAGAGTCGATTAAAACTACTTCATCCCTGCATTCCTGGGACATGAGCTCCCACACATCCATCCAACAGCCCCTGCAAGACAACCAGAGGAGACAAAAGGCTGCACATTATCCTGGGGGGGGTTAGGAAAGAAGCAAAGCAAAGCCTCTTTGGTTTACCTGACTGCTCCCTGGGAAGGTCCATAGCAGAAAATGATGCTACACTTGCTCTCTTTCCTCCTCCTCCTGTCTTCTCTACTTTTAACTGCTTTTAATTTCTTTGTACTGAGTCTGTTACTGCTCCCTTCACTCTCACATAGTATTACCAAACACTTTTCAGACCTATAACATATATATTATGAACTAGTTATTTTTCCTAAACAAATCCTATGAAAATGCTGCTGTGTTCCTTAATTTACTTTGAATTCTCTACAGGTTAAGCCTTAACTTTTAAGAAAGTTTGGGTCAGACACGAGATGCAAGTTTTGCTGTCCGTGTTTATGATCCAGACTCATCACAACTCTTTTAAAGTTACAGCTGAAAACCAGTAGTAATGTTTCAGAATATTACTTTAAGCACACATAGGTTTTAAGACTTGTCAGATTAAATATCATAAGACAATTCACTAAAGTAACAAAAGAAAAAAAAGCAAAACAAAACAAAACAAAAAAAAATCCACACATCTACCACCATAAAAAAAAAACATATATAAAACCCTATATTAAATTTCAAAAATTCAGAAAAATACCAAAATAAAGTTATTGGATAAGCTAAAAGTACATTATAGAGCAAAGAACAAACTTTAAATAGCATGTCATGTTTACTCACAGGCTTGTCTACACTTGACACTATCACTTCTGCATAAGCTCACGTATGGACACAGCAGAGCAGGAAAATGGGAGGAAGCAGCCCTTATTTCACAACTGCAGTACTTCCACATGCTGTGATCTTGTTTGCCACATCACAGGGCCTGCACTTGTGAGGGTTTAAAATGCTCCTGAGCCCCAGATGGCACCGAGCAGCCATGACCCAGGGACACCGAAACTGAGGACGTCGAGCAACCCTCGAGTGGAATTAGCTGGTTACATAACTCCCCTAATTAAACACACAATTACAACTCAAAGCCCTTTTTGTGTGCATGAAATGCCCAACAGATGCAACTCATCTGAAGGAGTTTCTTGTACAGAAGTGGAGCAGTAGCTCTGCGCTGATAAACAAGGTTTGCTCCCTGAGACAATTCCCTTGGACTCCTCCAGGGCTCAGCTGGAGTGGCTTTGTGCCCACTGCAGGAAGACTGGTGTGGAGAAATATCCCTGCTGATGCACCCTGGGCACTTGTGTGCAGAGCAAAGGGGTCTGACTGAGCAAGGGAGTGCAAGTCATGTCTCTTTAGCAAACTCCCCTGATGGCCCACGAGCCACGTTACCTGATAAAGCCCAAAGTTTTCCTTGCAGCACAATAAAATCCTGCTCTTCCACGTATTCCCTATTAATCTGCATCCAAAATACTAAGGGGATTTATTTCCAGCATGAACTGAGGAAACAAAGGCAGCGCTCTCCTCTCTGTTCATCCAGTTTGAGAATTGTTCTGCCTTGCCAAAATGCTAACTGCAGGTTCCACAACGTGTGTTCTCACATAAAAAAGATTAAACTTACTAAAGATAAGGAAAAAAACAAAACCCACTCTCATAATGCTATGAATTTGCTTTATTTAAAAAAAAAAATACCCCTATACCTTCATGACCTTGTGTAACATAAGCTTTAAACTAATTATATGAAAGGCCTGTAACCAAAATATAATAGGAGATAATTACTAGTTACCACTATGCTCAGGGAGCATGAGCAAAAATCAAGTGTCCAATTCCACATGCCTGGTATCCCAGGGGATTTAACTAAATCCAAAGAGACTCAAATCTGCATAGAAAAATACATGTCCTGTAACTGGAAACCATCTTTCACAGGTTGTACACTCAACCAGGAGCAGAACACAACTGACTAAAAAAGGTCTCCAGCCAAGCACAAGAGTGAATTTATTGGTCATCATATTAAAAAAAAGAGACCAAACCCAACAAAAAAAAACACCACTTCCACTATCCACTACAGATTTACAGGGAGTGTTTTTCTGGTTAACCAGTTGGCATATATGCATATTTTTCAGTGGTGTATTCAAAACACGCTGTCACATTTTCAGAAGACACATTTTATTGAGTTCCAGTTTTAACCCTGCACCCGACCACAATAAAGCCCTTGATTAACAGTTGTGCAAGGCATTTTTAATAATCCCAAGCAAAATGATGCATATTTGTTTAGCATGTACTTTCACCTCCATGTGAGAAAATCTGCTGATCAATCCTTTCGGTCTAGAGCACAAAAACCAGTTTGTCTTTCCATCACAGTGCAGAAGCCATCCATGCCCTGAGCATGCCCAAAACTCCTGCTGCTTCTCTTCCTTCTCCCCCCACAACTATTTGGGTCTGGTATAATCCAGCTAACTCTGGCAAACAGATTACAGTGTAAGAATTGATCTCAATGCTTAAAGATAAATTATTATCAATACTTTGGTTCCTTAAAAGATTTGAGACTGAACAGAAACTTACCCCAAAGGTTTTGGTTTGTGTGTGTCCAGGGAGTGTAGCTGACATCTCTTGTTCTTCTTACTTTTGGGAATGGCATCAATCATGTCATTCAGTTTGGACCTATGGAAAAGAAATGTAACCAGCTCAGGATTCTGGAAAGCACTTGATCTGACACCACCTCGCTCTCCAGATCTCCATCTCCTCAGCTCTGCACTAACCTCCCCTACTTTTCCTGCTCACTGGAGCAAGAAGAAGGAGCTGAAGCCAAGTGAAAGGCCAAGGCACAGAGTGTTGAGCACTCACTGTTTGCTCTGCTGACAGCTGAGAAACTAATGGCACTGGGGCTATTTATTGTGCTCACCAAACCCAGAAGGTTCCACTTTCTCGGGGTTACCTTTCTACCTAAGGACAGAAAGTTTTGGTGGACAAGTATTAATTGTTTTAATTTTTACATGCCAAGTAGTGAGGCAAATAATCACTCTTCTTCCAGACATCACAAAAGCCTTAAAGAGTCTGTATCAGATTAATGGCTGATTATATTCATATTCATAGATGCCAATATTTAGATATCGGTATCTTTTAATTGCAATCAGGGCATTGCAACTGGTGATACGAAAGATTAAGTTCTGGGTTTGCTTTTTCCCAGTTTAGGCAATAACTGGTTTAACATGGATATAAAAGACAAGGATGCACTCTAAGATGGAAGCTCTGTGACAACTCAGTGTCCCCAAGAAGGCAGCAGAGGCAAATGCAGGGACAGCAGCAGGAATGACCTGGGCAGTCCCGGGACACTCACCCATGCACATAAAAGAGTGTAAAAAGCTTCTTTGCATCAGTCATACAGCTCCGAGTGACAGAGAGAACCCCCTTTGGCCCCACTGTGAGGGGCTCCAGCGCTGGATTCCCGGATTCCACGAGTTGGGAGAAGAGCCTTTCCACGCTGCGCCGACAGCCCACGCACGGCACCAGCTGGGAAAGGGCGCTCAGGACCTCCCGCGACGTCACCATCATGGCAATGTTCAGGTCCTGCTGCTTCAGCATGCTGTGCCTCTGAAACACAACCACCCCTTCCAGCATTGGCAACAGGAACACGAGATTTTCCTCCTCTTGTTCCCTCCTCCTACCGCTCCAGTCAGCCAGTGCTGCTTCGGAATAAACGTCGCATCTCCCCGCCCTGACCACGAAACCCTTTTTCTCCACCTCAGCACAGATGTTTTAGGGAAGGGTTTCACAGGTTTTCATCTTCTACTCTGACACTCAGAAAGGAAATTCATGAATTCATTGGCATTTATGGAAATCTCATTTACAACAAACCTTTTCTGCTCGGACCAAGACAATTTAACAATATTTTTCCTGGAAGACTAAACGCCATTTCCCATTCCAATTCTAACAGCTGAAACTAAAGAAAGCACACGTGACTACCCAGGGTGAAACATTCTACTTCACTAGTGAACACTCAATGTGTGCTATTCATAGAACATTAAAGACAACACCTTCTAATATTGCTGACATCAATAAACAATTGCAGATGTGTCTCCTGGTCCCCCTGTCAAACACATCCAGGCACACATAAAAAAGCACATACTCTTCTAGTTCTTCTCACTGCTGTTTCATCAACACTGAACTGCCACTAGCACAGCTCTGCAGAACAGAGAGTCCCTTCCTCACACACCAGCACACACATTTACACCTGGGGAATCAGCACCACTGGCACTTCCCAATATCAGCTGTGAGAGCAGAATCCTGTCAGTGTATTTACTGACTGAGGGTCACTTTGCCCTGGTTGCACAAAGCACAGCTGGAACGTTTTGCCTCGATAGTATTTTCTGTATTATTGTCACATCACACCCCTCAAACGCTCCCGGTGCAGAAATGCCTTGTCACAACTTCTGGGGAGAGAAGGAAAAGGCCACACAACATAAGAGAACTCATCAAACCCATGGAACATGTCAATACATCAGCTGAAAAGAGAAAATATTTTCAGCTCCTTTTATGTAACACATTATGAAAGCAGAGCTATCACCAGGTAACATTTAAGGTTTTGTGCTCCTGGAGGCAGGCCCATTAAATCATCTGACAAGCAATATCACTCTGCAATAATCCTCTTTCCTGTAATTAATGGCACCAGTGACAGCAAAGCAGGAGTGAGCTATTTTCACAACACAGCTCCGTCTGACACGCAGCACATGCCTGCACTGCTGCTGTCCAAGCTGCTCCTCTGGACACCACTGGCACAGTCCTGCAGCTGCTACAGGTGTTCCACTGCTACAGTTTTATTTCCATTAGTAAAGCTCCAGGGGTGCCACAAAACCATCCCTCTCTACTCAAATATAGACAATATATAAACTGGCACGTGAATTCTGTCCTGGCACGGCACCAGTCACAGCAACCCAACCTTAAGCAGTGCCCACTTCCACCTGAAAAAGCAGTTCCAAACTATTTAGGGAAATAAGAATCAAAATGCATTTAGAAACTGTAGTTTCCATGATAAGTTTTCAGTCCTAAGCAGACATGCAGTAATTGCCTCCTGACAGGACAAGCTGCAATAAATGCTGTGCAATCCAGGGAACAAAGGAACCCAGTGCACTTTGGTACCAACACGGGATTGCTCACAGGTGCTGACGTGCTTTAAGTCACTCCACGAGTCACAACCTCCCAGAGAAGGAAAAGCACAAACCCAAGGAAAGCCAAAAAAAAACCCCAGGAGCAGGTATTTACCTGAATGAACTGTTTTAATTGTGCACTGTTATTCTGGTGTCCATCGAGGTTCAGCACATTATCAGGAAATTCCATCACCATCTGCACAAAGAGAGGGAAAATAATTTCAAAAAGAGCCTTCAGGGAAAAAAATAGCCAAACACAGAACATTGGTTGCTTTACTTTCTTGGGAGAAATAAGACAGAAATTATGTTAAATGCTCACACTTTTCACATGATTACTGGAGCTTGGGAAAGGATAAAACTAACTGTTTAAGATAGTAAATGTCCCAGCAAAGTAATAAACATTTCATTAATATAATGTTCCAGGGGTAGTTTATAAATGGCAACTCTTAAATAGCTGTCAGAGAGAAAGCAAAAGTTGCTAAATGGACCATCAGAATTTATATTTATTATCTACATGACTTGAGACCCTGCTTCAGTTTTTAAAAATAATATACTCCAACACACTGAGATCCAAATGCATCCAAGAGCCAAACTGAATTTATAAAGCTATGAAGAAACAGCCACAATAATTTAATGACAGAGTCAACTCCTCCAAAGGCTAATTTAAAACCATATTACCCCAACAAGGTACTCCAAGGCATAGTTTGTTTTGTGTGATTGCAGCTGCAACTCTCAAGAGGCTCAGAGTAAAATGTTAAGCCTACAGAACAATGTGATTACTTGCAAGTAATTAATAATATTTCTTATCAAATTACTGAGAAACAAAGAGGGCACTTTCCTGGGGAGGGGCAGAAATCAGTAAAATAATTTTCGGGCAAGAATCCAACTGTGCAACTGTGGAGTAAAATAAAAGCAGCTAGAAAAACACGTAAAGCCTGGCTTAGTTATGTTCTAGTCCAAGCTGAGAAACAGAGAATCTGTCAATACGAATAGTGAAAGTTCACATAAAATCCCAAAGACAAAACGATGACTTTGGTGAATAACTAAGACTAATCAACAGCGACTGGAACTGCCTGATTCATCCCTTTTCCTCCCTCCACCTTCCCTCAGCTGCCTAGTTAAGGCAGAATTCCCTGCTGGCTGCCTAACTGCCACCCCTACCCCCAGAGAACTCACACACTCGCTCTTGCAGGCTCTCAGCTCTGCTCCAAAATAAACTCCCGTTCTCTGGGGGGCAGAGAGCAAGGCAGCATTTTGATCTCCCCCTGTGTCAGAATGTGAGCACCAGCACAGCTGCCTCATCTTTGTGCAGGGCACCCATGCCAACCCCAACCTCTCATGCATTTCCCTTCCAGCCTCTCCTGCCCCTGATCCATCCACACGAAGCAGCAGCACCAGTTTTTGCTGCAGAATTACAGGTTTCCTACACTGTTAATTTGGTGTTTCTGTGGGGCATGAGCTACAAGCAAAAGTAAAAGCTCTATCTGCTAATAACAGAGGCAAGAGATAAATCTGCCTATTTCCCTCCCCCTCACCTTCATCTCCCACTATCAGACAACACCCTCAGGTATTTTGTACAACAGAGCGAAAGAATCAAAGGCTAAATTAATTCATGTGTCTGCTGAGATTTTATTAAGTGGTTAAACATCAACCACCATCACACCCTGAACGGGAAGGTAAAAAAAAAAATCCCATAATACCACATCAAATGGAATGCCTTCTAGAAATCATAAAAGCCGCTTAAGAAGTGAAAAGGGTTCAGTATTCAACCCTCCTTTCATTTCTAGCTGAGCCAGAAGGAGCAGAGAAGTGTGGTGGTGAACAACCCATTGAGTATCTCACTGCACCTCAACTGCTTGCTGTGCTACTACAAAGCTTAAGAGCACTCTGGCCATTCACTTCTAATTTACAACCACTGATTCTAGATTTAAAGCTAAGATTAAGTCTTCCAGCTGACTAACAGACATATTAGTCCCACTACTTTTAACATCTATGATTTAAATGAGGCCAACAGAAACCAGTTACTACCAATAACCACTATTTTTTTTAACAGATAGTGCTGCAGATGCAAAATTCTGTTTCAAAGACAGCTCCATGCCTTGTTCTCATTAAGGATTTAAAAAATAAATTATAGATGACAGACAACGAAGCTAAGAGTTCATTCACTTGCTTCTGCAGATTTATTTAACAAAAGCCTCCAGAAACCACCTAGAAATCGGAGCACTTTGTAACAACAATAATGGGGAGGGGAAAAAGTGGACCCGAGATAAGATTTCTTCATGTAAGGATGACTTGCTAATGTCTCTCCTCCAGATGGATACAGAACTGATTTACAGCTGGAGGAGCCTTTCAATCCCAAGGATGGTGTAAAAAGCAGCAGGACAACAACACGGTGCAGTTACACCGAGTTTGGGCCTGGTGTTAAAATTCCAGGACCAAACCACAAATGGAATTTTAGGCCTGCTGAAGGCATCTGCCTGTGCCTGGCACAGCTGAATTTTCTCTCTTTCTCAACCTACAACACACAACAAAGGTAACAAGAGCATGGCAAGTCTATGACATAAGGTAACGGGTAATTTTTACTAGGGACTCCAAGAAAAATATAAAAAAAGGGAGAAATCCAAGAGCTTAAAATTCCATGGGAAATGAAAGGGCAAAATAACTTCAAAGGCGTGGTCAAGACACCCAAACCCACAAACTTATACTATTCCTGCACAGTGCTGGGTTTTCCAGGTTCCTTTAGGACAGGCAGATACTGTTCTGGACAACTTTAGGGGAAACTTTGCCTCATTTATAAGCACAGTTAACAGAGATGACATAAAGCCAAAACCAGTGATGATGTTTTGGTAAATTAATAATATGTTGCCATTCAAATGATCAAAACTAAAATACAGCAAAGATCCTTTCTTCAGACGCAGCAAAACCAGATGAGGTCAAGATAGATAATTTTTAACAGTGGGATGGAGGGGAAGGGACTGAAGATACTCAGTTATTTTGTTCTGGAGGATGGAAGAATCCCTGAATGGTTTGGGTTGGAAGGACCTTAAAGATCATCCAGTTCCAACCCCCTGCAATGAGCAGGGACACCTTCCACCAGAAATTACATTACAGAGTTGCCCAAGTCAGCTGACACAAAACTCAGGGATTCTTCCATACTAAACATGAGATCAGGAATTTAAAGCACCCACATTTTATACCATTCAAAGTAACAGCAGGTACTGTCACACTAACAGCAAGAGAAATCAAATACAAATAATTAAGATACCATATAACACTATCTAAGTGCTATATTATTTTCTACACGTTATTTTCATGCCTTAAAAATTAAAAGAAACAACAACTGGCTAGTCAGAGATTTTTTTTTCACTTTGCTACGTGTTCCCCTACGATGCAATTTCTGAGCCTTCCTCTAAACACAGGAGAAGAAGGATCAGAAAGCCTCCAAGCTGCATTCAGCTCATTTTTCCGCTGAATATTCTGGAAAAAAGCAAAAAACACCATGTTTTTTTTCAATTCAGAAAAACACACTGAAATGGGTAAACTCTCTCCCATCCTGCAGACACAGCAGCACGTTCCTGCACGCTCAGTACCCCCGACTTTAAGGCAAAGGTTTCACGATCACCTTTAGCCTCTTCTCGCCTATTTAGGAGCGGAGCAACCACGCAGTTTTAGAGGCCTTTAGGCTTTAACGTTAACATGGCTCCCCTTCCTCCTCGGCTTTGGAAAATGGCTTTGCTCCACCTCTGGGCTCGACACACGCCGGTGGCTCCAGCACAAGCCGTGCCCGGGCCCCAGCGCGGCACTGAGTCCCTCGTAGCCCGCCCGGGGAGCCGCGGATCAGATATAAAAACCCCCAAGTTGCCGCTTGCAGCGCGGTTCACGCCGAGCCTCGCCGAGTCCCCCACGATTAACGAGGAGCCAAGCGCGGCCCGGCCCGGCCCAGGGAGGAGAGGGAAGAAGGCCCGGCCCGGGCATTGCAACACGCCGCGGGGGAACACTCACCGTGAGGGTGTCATCGATGTACAGCGGGATCTGCCTCTTCTCGAAGGGGAATTCCTCCTCGCCGTCCCGGCACACCGCCACCAGCCGCGCCATCGCTGCTGCCGCCGCCGCTTCCTCCTCCTCCTCCTCCTCCTCCCCGCTGTGCCGCTGCCGCTGCTGCTGCCTGCGAGCGGCCCAGCCCCGGAGTAAACACCCAGCGCGCTCCCCCGACACACTTTCACCACCTCCGCGCCCTCACACACACACACACAGCGCGCACACAGACACAGCCTGCGCTCCGCATCGCCTGATTCAACACGGCCCGGCCCGCCGGGCGGCTCCGGGACGGGCACGGAGCGGCCGCACACGGGGGAACGGGGAGGGCACGGAGAGCCTGGTGGGGGGGATGGAGCCCGAGGGGGGGTTGGAAACCCAGTGGGGGAGACAGAGCCCAGTTAAGGAGGATAAAGGTAGGGGGTGGGGGGCTGGAAACGCGGTAGGGGAGATGGAGACCCTGTTGGGGGTGATGGAGCCAGCCGGGGGGAGATGGAGACCCGGGCTGGGGGGGGGTGTGAGCCGGGTTGGGGGGGAGATGGAGCCCAGCTGAGGGGGATGGAAACCTGGTGGGTGACATGGGAGACCCGGCGGCAGAATGGAACCCGGCGGGGAGGGGATGGAGCCCAACAGGGGGGAGATGAACGCCGAAGGAGGGAGAGGGAGACTGGTCGGGGGAGAGGGAGCCCCGTGGGGTGATGGAGCGCTAGGGGGCCACGGAGCCGGGG